>PVHX01002718.1:0-160236 GCA_004024805.1 Geosciurus inauris
TCTCACTGAATTGCTTAGTGCCTTGCTGTTGCTGAGGCTGGCTTTGAACTTGTGATCCTCCTGTCTCCGCCTCCCAAAGCGCTGGGATTACAGGTGTGAGCCACTGTGCCTGGCTTCATATTAGTTTTATACCCATGACATGTAACATACTTTGTGATGTCAATTTTTGTGATATCTGTTGATTTTGCCATTTGCGCAAAGTCAACAATAAGAACTACACAGAGGTCTCAAGAGCAAAGTTGCAAAATGAAATGAGAAACTGTTTCCAGGACTAATCCTAAGCAAAGTTGTGAAGATTGGGGTGTTGTTATGGTTTGGAGGTAAGGTGTCCCCTAAAAGCTCATGTGTGAGGCAATGCAAGAAAGTTCAGAGGAGAAATAATTGGGTTACGAAAGCCTTATCCCAATCAGTGAATTAGTTCCCTGATAGGATTAACTGGGTGATAACTGAAGGTAAGTAGAGTATGGCTGGAAATGGGTCATTGGAGGTGTGCCTTTTGGGTTTGTATTTGTATCTGGCAAGTGGAGTCTCTTTCTGCTCTCTGATCATCATGTGAGCTGCTTCCCTCCACCACACTCTTCCACCATGATGTGCTGCCTCACCTTGAGCCCCGAGGAATGGAGTCACTGCCTATGCATTGAGACCTCTGAAACCTTGAGCCCTCAAATAAACTCTTCCTCCTCTACAATTGTTCTGGTCAGGTCTTTTAACCATAGCAGCAAAAAAGCTGACTATAACAGATTTTTGAGGAGGTTGATTTTTATTTTTTGTCTTTGCCCATCGCACTCACAAAGAATCACGAATCACAAATTACCGAAGGATAGAAGTACCTAAAAACAACTTGAGAAAGAATGATAATTTTAAGTATTTGTACATGTATAAGTTTTCAAAATTCACCATCATTTAGTTTATGCATTTTCTAAAATTAAAATCTGCTATTTTCTACCAAATAAAAATGTTTTAAGTTATATTATTGAGCTCATTTTTCCTTTCCTTAATCTGCTCCAAGATGGAAATATTGTAACTTTTATATTTCATGAAAGCATCTCAAATATGAACTTTTCATTCAGAGAAAATTCTATCCCTTCTCTTTTTGAGAGAATATCTAGGCTTCTAGTTCATGCCATTATTTGAAATGTGCCTCAAGTGTTCTGTATTGTTATCATCAGCTCCTTAGCAGTCATGAAGAAAACATCTTTGGAAACCTAGTGTTCCATGTTTAGATACCTAAGTTTCTATTTTCTCATACTTTATTCTATGCCCAACAAGAAGAATAACATCAACAAATCTCCCAGGGAAAGCTTGGAAAAGCATATGAGATATCAACATCAGTGTTTGATCAATTGCTAAAATCATGCCCAGACCCAAGTTGAAGTCATTCACATCTGGAGATGAAAAAAAAGCAAGAAATAGAAGTGTGCAATTTCAACTTCTTGAGTTTCTTTTCTTTCTTTCTTTCTTTCTTTTTTTTTTTTTTTTTTTTTTTTTGGTCTTTTAATTTAGTCACTAAATTAGTCAGAAATTACCTCCACCAAAATACCAATTGCTAGAAATACTATCAGAAAATGGCCTCTAGTTGCCAACTCCTTCAAGGTTTGCTTTAGCAAACTTTTTTTAATTGGTTCTTTTTAGTTATACATGAAAGTAGAATCTGTTTTGATACAACTGTACAAGCATGGAATTTATCTTATTCTACTTAGAACTCCAATACCTCTCCTTCCCTTCCCTTTTCCCAGCTGCTTCTTCCTTCCCTATATTGATCTTTCTAACATTTATCTATATTTTTATTTTTACATTTTTAATTAATTTCTTGTGGATGTACACAATGGTGAGATTTGCTGTGGTGTATTCATATATGTACATAAGAAAGTTATGAGCAATTGATTCTGCTGTCTTTCTTTTTCCTAGACTCCCTCCCTTCCCTTCATTCCCCTTTTCCTAATCCACTAAACTTCTGTTCTCCACCCCCTGCTGCCATTGTGTGTCAGCATCCGCATATCAGAGAGAACATTCAACCTTTGGTTTCTTTGAGATTGGCTTATTTCACTTAGCATGATAGTCTCCAGTTCCATCCATTACTGGCAAATACCATAACTTTGTTCTTCTTTATGGCCAAGTAATACTACATTGTGTATATATACCAAATTTTCTTTATCCATTCATCTGTTGAAGGGCACCTAGGTTGGTTCTATAGCTTAGCTATTGTGAATCGAGTTGCTATTAACATTGATGTGGCTACATCGCTATAGTATGTCAATTTTAAGTCCTTTGAGTATATGCTGAGGAGTGGGACAACTGGGTTAAATGGTGGTTCCATTCCAAGTTTTCTGAGGAATCTTCATACTGCTTTCTAGAGTGGTTGCACCAATTTGCACTCCCATTAGCAATATAAGAATGTACCTTTTCCCCCACATTCTTGCCAACATTTATTGTTGCTTGTATTCTTTTTTTAAAAATAATTTTTTAGCTGTAGATGGACACAATATCTCTATTTTATTTATTTATTTTTACGTGGTGCTGAGGGTCGAACCTGGTGCCTCACGTATGCGAGGCAAGTGCTCTACCACTGAGCCACAACCCCAGCCCGCTTGTATTCTTGATAATTGCCATTCTAGCTGGAGTAAGATGAAATCTCAGTGTAGTTTTAATTTGTATTTCTCTAATTGATAGAGATATTGAACATTTTTTCATATATTTGTTGACCATTCGTATTTCTTTTTTTAAGAAGTGTCTGTTTAGTTATTTTGCCCATTTATTGATTGGGGGTTTGTTTTTCTTTGTTTGTTTGTTTTGTTTTGTTTTTGGTGTTAGGCTTTTTGAGTTCTTCATGTATCCTGGAAATTTATGTCCTTTTTGAGGTGTGGGTGGCAAAGATTTTCTCCCATTCTGGAGGTTCTTTCTTTACATTCTTGATTGTTCTCTTTAATGTGAAGAAGCTTGTTAGTTTGATACCATCTCATTTATTGATTTTTTTTATTTTACTTCTTGTGCTTTAAAAGTCTTGTTAAAATCAATTCCTGAGCCAACATGTTGGAGTGTTGGGCCTACATTCTCTTCTAGCAGGTGCAGGGTTTCTGGTCTAATTCCTAGGTCTTTGATCCACTTTGATCCACAGAGTGAGAGATAGGGGTTAAAGTTCGTTCTGCTACATATGGATTTCCAGTTTTCCCAGCACCATTTGTTGAATAGGCTACCTTTTTTCCAATGTATATGTATGGTACTTTTTTTAGTATCAGATCACTGTACTTCTGTGGGTTCATCTCTGTGTCTCATATTTCATTGGTCCTCATGCTTGTTTTGGTGCCCATACCATGCTGTTTTTGTTACTGTAGCTCTGTAGTATAATTTAAAGGTCTGATATTGCAATGCCTCCAAAAACTATTTTTAGCTTCAGACACCCTTTTGAGCCAAGGCTACCTGCTTCCAGGAGTGGACCACAGCTGATGACTGATTGCAGCAAGGATAGAGAGTCCTGCCATTTCATCCCACCATGGAACAATTCTGATGGAATAAGCACACTTCATAGCTACCGTAGGACATCTGTCCTGCACTACAATTCAGTTTTTCCCTCTGCTCCATCCTCCTTCCTTGAGTGCTAACCCATAATCTATATCCTTCTCGCCAGTCTCTGACTCAGCATCTGCTTTTGCAGAATCTAACCTGGGAAAGACTCCTGAGGATGGGAAGCCTCTAAGAAGAAAAATTTGATGTAACATTACACTCCACATAAGAAATAACCACAAGGGTCTTATGGAGCCCCCAGAACCACTTAGGAAAAATGCTGATAAAGAGGAAATCATTGGGCATGGTCTCCATCTCAAATCCTGAGGAACTGTGCTTTAGTAGCAAGTTAAAAATGCCCCTGAGATATTGAAAACAACTTATTGAAATTAAAGATTCTATCAATTTTAAAAACTCAAAGAACTTGCTGAATACTGGCCCAAGATTTCCTCTCAAGTAAATTGTAAGATTGAAAAACGAAACGCAAAAAAGTGCAATATTGTGATAATGAAAAAGAACAGACAGGAGGAGAAATTTTCAAGGTTGCTAAGATCCCAGCCCCAGCCCCTCCCAGGCCTCCAGACTGTTTCCTCATGTCTCATTAACTAGACTGAGTCATTTCTGACCACATAGATGTATGCACGCATCTTTGAAGAGGAAAGCACACCATAAGTTCCTGCTTTGATTGGTTATAGGCTCAAAACTCTAGCAGTGACTCAAGTCAACTAGAATGACAACCTGGGAACACACCCTTGGGCACCTTACAAGAGGGTTAGCCCATGCAGCAAGGGGCCATGAACTACAGCTTTTTTTAGCACTGAGTCATCCCAATATGACCGAACCATAAAACTTTGAATTTCATAAGTGACATTCATCTGGCAGAAAAATTTTTTAAATTGAACAAACTTATAGTCAGGAGAGAGTGGGCCACAGAATCTATTTAGAAGTTATCTAAAACTGAATCAAGAATCTGCATAGGATGGAGTGCAAAATGTTGTGTTTTATGGGTCATTGTAACTTGCGTTCTTATGGAGATTTGTTTTTCAAACACTGTATTTTTCTATATCTTTGGTTTAGCAGATAGGCATTTATTTTTGACAGATGATTCCAGCTTTTATAATGCAAAACATTTCTGCAAATTTTATCTTAAATGAATCTTCATAAAAATGAAGCATAAGCTTTTGCATTTGTTGGTTAGAAAATATTTAATGTCAGTGAGAAATTCAGTAAATGAGCAGGTAAAGATGAAAAGAAATACACATGAATGTTTATTAAGTGGTTTCAAACAAAGGAGAAAAAAAAAGTAGAACCTTTCGAAGTGCTGTTCCTTGTATTCAGCTCCAAAGAAAATCTAGCAAATAACTATCAATCTAGAATCCAAATGTCCTAAGTGGTTTAAATCAACATCCTAGTTATGACCATAAACTTAGCATCGTGGGGTTCAAGGTCCAATTCAGAAGAATTGGCGCGTGTTTCATGTTTTATAGTTTCACAAGTACTCAAAGGAAGCCTGCTAAAGACGTGTGCTTCTCAAGCCTGAGGCCTTGAATGTGAAACTCTTGTTAGAAAGAAGATATACCTGAAGAAAATGGACTGCCTGGTCATAGTCCCTAGAGCCAAGAGAAAGGGAAGAACAAGGATGAAAAAGGCACAAAGAAACCCTTTGCTGGGGCCAGAGGGGAACCAGCCAGCTTCCTAGAAAGACTCCTATAGTTAATTAAGAGGCAGGTCTCACTGAAGACTGAGGCCACCAAATAGAAATATGAGAGTCTCTGGAAAGAGTCAATCAGAAACTTCTTCTCAGGAAGTTAGAAGTTTATGGTAACAGCACATGAAGTTAGAGCTCTACTATATATATATCTGTATATCTCTACCTCCATCTGTATACATGTGCATATATGTATACATGTACACATATACAGGCATACTTATATACATCTACATCTATACATACACACATGCATACACATACATATATGCCCATAGATTCATACATAAACACATACAGATACCCCTTGACTTATTACATTCTGATAAACCTGTCATAAGCTGAAAATATCATGTTCAAGTGCATCTAATACACTTAACCTCCTGAACATCACAGCTTAGCCAGCATCCACGGCACAGTATCAGCACGCAGGGCTGACTCAGAGCTGCAGCTCGCTGTTGCCTCCCAGCCTCGCGAGGAGGAGCAGTTCTGTACTGCGTGTTGCTAGCCCGGGAAAAGATCAAAATTCAAAACTTGAAGTTCAGTTTCTACGGAATGTGTATCATTTTTGCACCACTGTAAAGTCAAAAATTGCAAGTTTAGCCAGTATAAGCCAGAGACTATCTGCACATTGAACTGCTTAGTACTCAAGTTCAGGGGGGTCGAGGGGAGCTCTTTGAGAATTAAGCTTTCAAGTCATGGTCTTACCAACAATTGTCTCTAATCAGAATCTCAGCAAAGAACAATCTGGTTAAGAGTTAAGGACTCTGCCTTGGAGCTTTATATTTGCTACCTGAAATCTTGTAAAGTTTTCCAAGGTTTCTAAGCATGCTTGGTATTCTTTGGGCAAGTGACAAAACAAGCAGAGACTGGCCTATCATTATGTATTTTTACTTTCTATATTTTGTTCTTGGTGGTAAAAGTAGAAAAGGATTTAGGAGATGCCATGTTAACATTTGCATTAATTCACACTTTCTTTGGAAGTTTAATCCTACCAGTCAGGAAATGCAGAATTTAAGGTTCTTCCATTTATGTAAATTTGCATGCCTTTAATTGGAAGCATTTTTAATTACCCAGGAGCAACTATTATTTTATTGTCCCATTTTTACAAAATAGTAAGTTAAGTTTTCTTTGTAGCATCTCATTGTCATGCCATTCATCAACTTTAAGCTCCAACTGGCTACATTGCCATTGTTCAACGCAGAATGTTGTTTAAAAGACTATGCGTTCTGCACATCCAAAATGACATGCATGCACAATGATTTTACAAACTTACAATGCTAAATGAAGTCATAAAGCAATTGGAGAAAGCAGACTGGTAAGCCAAAAACCTAAAGCTTTTATAAATGCATAGATATAGCCTCCAATTTATCCACATCCTTGGCTCCTCCAACTCTCACTGTCTCCCTTTCTTCTGGGAAGCTCTATGATCATTATCACCTCAACCAAAGAATAGGCAAGCGAAAAAGAAAAGGCGTGAAATTCAAATCAGCTTGTTGCTTTTTAGTAGACCCTTTGAAAGATTTGTTGGAGAGAAAGTAAAAATTAATGGCTAACATGAAGTTTGGAGAATATGTTAGATTTTATTTATTCATGTTCTTCCATGCTTGGCCACCTCATTCGCACAGATAATTGAAAGTTTATTTCATTTGACATAGCACACGAAGCGAATGCTTTCATCTTAAGTCAAGACCACAAAAAAAAAGTACAGAAAGTAAACGAAATGACTTCAAGGAAGACTAAAGCACTAGTTACCAAAAGCAGTTGCAGAATCTTCCCCTCTGAAAATGTTTTAGAATCAAGTGAATATCTCTTTTAGTGAAAACCTGCTTAGACACAGAGAAATTAAACTATAATTTCTTAAGGTCCTGTGCTCTATAGTTTCATATTAGTTCATCATTTAAATGTGAAAACTATGAATTATTCGAAAAACAAGGAGAAATGTGGTATGGATTCATTAACAATATACAACCTGGAAGTCCGCAGTCTTCTGCAAACTGTGAAAGCAGAATTTGGTTGTGTTCCTGTTAAAAATCCAATATACAATGACCCTACTCTCTACATTCCTAGAATAGCAATGGTGCCCCTTCTCCATACATATGCACAAATTATGAAAGAAACACAGGTTTGTCTCTGGTTTGTGAATCAGACGCATCCTATGCAAAACACCACAACTGGTCACTTCCAGGAAGGCTGACACATTGACCTTGGTTCCATTGGGTTCCTTTAACAGAAACTACTAGAACCTGAATATCCTGCAAAAATGACCTAATCCCCAAGGCTCTGATCACTGTTTGCACAGCCACTAAAAGTGTTCTGTGGATCAACATAGAGTTGAGTGGTTTCTTGAACTATAGAGAGATATCCACTCCCAAGCACAAACTAAATCAAAAAAACACTGCTTGGGTCCTCAGCATTAAATAGTGATATAGCTTTTAACGATTTGCCTCCTTGAAAGCATGCTTATGGTTATAGACAGAACATTGTGATTCTCATCCCAGGAAAACTATGCTTCAAATCAAGTTGCATAAGAAAATTAGGGCTATGGATATTGGGGTAGGAATATTGAACCTCAGTACTCCCGCTTCTCTCCAGTTTCCACATGCTATTTGACCACATGGTAAACCATTACTATGAATAGCCAGATTTACATTTCCTGAGGGAAATTATGGTGCCTCAGGTCAATATTCCTAACATTTATTGACTACCTATTGCTGGTACTCATCACATAGGAAGGTAGCTGCTGTGTCTTGCTAGGGGAAATGCAAGACACTGGAGGAACACAGGGAAGACACCAGATTCCATATTAGGGAATGGTGAAGGTTTCCTCAGGAAATTAACATCAGAATTGAGACCTGAAAGAAGATCAGGAGGTTAGCAGGTAGAATAGCGAAATGGGTATATTTCTAGAAAAGAACATAGCTTTTGCAAAGAATTGCTCATGTGGGAGAACATGTCTTGTTCAAGGAAGTTCGCATAATTTGGGGTAACTGGGAAAGAAGGGTAGCAAGACACTACTAGGAAAGTAAGCAGGAACCAACTCTTAAAGGACTTTGAATGCCTTGCCAAAGAATTGACACTTCATCTTAAGGGCTATCAAATGTCACTAACTGCTTTTAAACAGAGGAGTATTAAGTTCCCTTTTGTGCTTTAGAAAGATAACTCTGATAATTGATTGTAGAAGACTGATGCTGGAGACTCGCAGAGAGTTAAAATAAGAGATACAGAAACAAAGTAGGTTTGGAATGGCTAAATTGCTGGTATGCAACCCAGAAGTCCTTGATCCTCCTCAATCTGGGATTACAAAATTTGGTTGCATTTCCACTAAAATACAATGTACAACGACCCACATCTCCACACTCCTAGAATAGTAATGGTGTCCCTTACCCCATACACACACACACACACACACACACACAAACACACACACATGCACCTTATAAAAGAAACCAAGGTCTGTAATCCCAGCACTTAGGGAGGCTGAGACAGAAGAATCACGAGTTCAAAGCCAGCCTCAGCAATGGCGAGGCATGAAGCAACTCAGTGAGACCCTGTCTCTACATAAAACACAAAATAGGGCTGGGGATGTGACTCAGTGATCGAGTGCCCCTGAGTTCAATCCCCAGTACCAAAAAAATAAAAAAGAAGAAGAAGAAACCAAGGTTACTGTTAGATTATAAAAAATATATAAGTCCTCTGGCTGGGATTGTAGCTCAGCGGTAGAGCACTTGCCTCGCATGCGTGAGGCACTGGGTTCGATCCTCAGCAAAAGAAAGAAAGAAAGAAAGAAAGAAAGAAAGAAAGAAAGAAAGAAAGAAAGAAAGAAAGAAAGAAAGAAAGAAAGAAAGAAAGAAAGAAAGGAAGGAAGGAAGGAAGGAAGGAAGGAAGGAAGGAAGGAAGGAAGGAAGGAAGGAAGGAAGGAAGGAATTTTAAAAAATTATATATTTAAAAAAAAAAAAATATATATATATATATAAGTCCTTGAAGAAAGTAGGATTCGAGCGGAACCCTGGAATTAAAGAAAGACTGCTCAGGAATTACTGGACAACATGAATAAGGCTGAGGAGACAGAAAATTTGGAGGACCAAATGTATAAGGAGCACAAAGCGCTGTAGACGACTGGGTAAAGGTGTGGGCCTTGACAAGGAATTTGGTACATGGTGAGGCTATAAGAACAATTGAGATGAACTCAGAGATTTCACGTTCTGTACTTTCATTCTGATAGCAATGCAGACTCCTCGAAGGGTCTTGACATAATCAAGATTTAGAGAGAGTGAAATAAATGTTATTTTGCATGTCTAGACTGAGCCATGAGCTTTTACGTGGCAGAGAGTATCTCTCATATTTGAAGTTTCAGGACTTTACACTGTATATGCTTGGTAGGTGTTTAATAAATATTTATTGTTTAGATAGAAGATAGTTGGATGGACAAGTAGATGGAAGAGTGAATGGATCAAACAATAAACAAACAGATGAATCATTGCACATTAAGATATATGAGCTTTGGTGAAATTATTTATATGAATAAGTAATACTTATGAAATCTATAAAATAGGAAATGAGATCCTCAGTGTGCATAGCAAGAGTTAAGAGAAAAGGGGAGAGAAAAAATCCCTTATCCTCTCCGGAGCTCTGTATCTTGGCACTCAGTAACTGTTTTATGTATGTCTCCCAAAAATCTGCCATATGAACTCTCCATTGAGACATTGTTTGCTTCAAGACTATCTCCAAAATCTTGAATTTTTACAGTTTGGATTCCCATTTACCCTGAGGAAAAAGACAAGGGACTCCCCTTCCTTGGAATCAAATATGAAACCTTGGAGACAGACGTGAAAGTACAGAATATTAACCATGTACTTTTCCCCCAGAAATCAACACCCCTTCTCACACCTAAAATAAAACTCTTGGAAGCAGCTTTTTAATTAGAAAGAATAAGTTGTTTCCTTGATTAATTGCACTCTGCAGGAAAAAAGACTATGTAGGAGGTACTAATTTATGGTAGCAATTTGAGGTGATTTTGTCATAAACTTTCCATGGTTTCATATTGTAGGTTTTGGCAAACATAATACTTTGTCAAAAAGGGAGGGGGCTGGAGGAAGTAAAATAAATATTTAAGCCCAGAGAGATCATTCCAACAAATGTTCATTCTTAGATCATCTGTTCTTCATTTCATGATATACGTTATAAACAAACGGCCTTACTCCAGCTCTCACATTGCTGCATACTTTAAAATTCAACAAATATGTTATGGCATATATAGATATGTAATGTATTGTAGTTTGCATGCACAGATAGCACTACTAATGGAGTTGTTCACCATATATATGGGTAAGGTTAAAAATCTCAGAGGGAGACTAACAATTTTTTTCACATGGGCAGATGCATAAGAGGACTACCCTATTTTGGTAGCTCTAGAAACTATTTTAGAACAAATCATTTCTTATGACTGTCTTTTTGCTCAATGGGTTACTGATGTCTTTGCTCTAAAAGAGCTACATGGATTTAGTCACTGCCAAGTGGGTCTTTTGGCTGCTGCTACAACCAGAATATCTTAACAATATAGCAAGACTTTAAATTGTACTTCAGGATGTCAAATTAACATTTCTTCTTCTAGAACCTGCAGTCATCTCCTGTTTCAGCTTTCCACACAGCTGCTGAAATTTTTCTACCTCTTGATAGGGAGGAAACGCAGTTATAGGCAAGGTTGGGAAATATTGGTCCATGGTTAAGTTTAACCATCTACAGAAAAGCAAACAAATAAATCAAAAATGCACACACACAGTATTTAACATATATTAGGATGTCCTTCTTTTTGAAGTTTGAATAATATTCCATTGTACCTCATTTATTCACTCATCCATGATCATAAACATCTACCTATAGGCTGTTTCCCTGGCTGCCCTATTGTGAATAATATTGCAATAAACATGGGGGGGGGTGTTATTAGCTCATCAAGATCTTCATTTCACCTCTTTTGGATAAATATCCAGAAGTTGGACTGCTGGAACATATGGTGTTTCTATTTTTTACTTTTTGAAGAATCTCCATGCCTCGCAGTTGCAACACTTTATATTCCTTCCAACAATGTATGAGAGTTTCAATTGCTCTACGTGCTTGCTGGCACTTGTTATCTTTGACTTTTTGAAATAGCCATTCTGCAAAGGGTGAGGTGATATCTCGCCATGGATTTAATTTGCATTCCCCTGATAATTAATGATATGGAACATCTTTTCATAAATGGGATAACTACTTGTATGTCTTTTTAGAGAAACGTCTATTCAATGCTTTACCCATTTTTAACTAGGTTATTTGTTCTTTTGCTACTAAGTGTGGGAATTTCTTATTTATTACAGATATGAACCTCTTATCAGATGCAGGGTTTACTTATTTTTCTCCAATTCTTAGGTAGCTTTTCATTTTCTTGATATTTTCCTTTGTTATGCAGAAATTCTTTAGTTCGATGGGGTCTCCTTGTCTATTTTGAGTTTGTTGCTTGGGATTTGGGTATCATATCCAAGAAATCATTTCCAAAACCATTGTCATGAAGTTTTCCCATTTTCTTTCAGAAGTTTTACAGTTTCAGGTGTTACATTTAAGTCTTCAATTCATTTTTAGCTGATTTTTGTAAATGGTATAAGATAAGGCTCTCCATTCTTGTACAGGTGAATATCCATTTTCCTAATGTTGAAGAGACTTAGGAAATCATATATTCTTGGCATATTTGTCACAGATGAATAGACTCTCTCTGTGAGAATTTATCTCTAGGTTCTTTGCTCTGTTCCATTAGTCAATCTATCTGTCTTTTTGCTAATGCTATATGGTTTTAATTACTGGAGCTTCATCATTTATTTTTAAAATTAAGAAATGTGATGCCTCCAGCATTATTCTTTTTTTCTCAAGATTGTTTTACCTATATGGAGTCTTCGTGACTTCCTATGAGTTTTGATTATTTTTCTATTTCTGTGGGGAAAAAATGCTGTTCCTCTGGTATGGTTAGGTAGGGACTGCATTGAATTTATGGGTTGCTTTGGATAGGATAGACATTTTAACAACACTAAATCTTCCAATCCATAAACATGGGAATGTCTTCTCAGTTATCTGTATCATCTTTAATTTCTTTCATCAATGTTGTTCTTAGTGTACACATCTTTCTTTCACCTCCTTAGTTAGGTTACTCCTTTAGTGACGTTTGCTAGTATTGTAATATTTTATTCATTTTGATACTATTATACATGGGATATGTTCTTAATTTCCTTTTCAGGTAATCTGTTGTTAATGGACAGAAATGCAATACATTTTTGTATGCTATTTTTTTATCCTATAACTTTACTGAATTTTCTTATTAGTTCTAACATTATTTCTTTTGTTTTTGATGAGTTGCTTGGTTTTTGTAGAGTCTTTAAGTTTTTCTACACATAAGAACATGTAATCTGAAAACAAAAACAATTTTACTTGTCACTGTCCTATTTGGGTTTCTCATTCCTTTTCCTTGCCTAATTACTATGGCCAGGACTTCCAATAGTATATTGCACAAAAGTGGTGATAATGGACATCTTGTCTTGCTCCTTATTTTAGAGGAAAAACTTTGTGGTTTTTAACACTTGAATATTATATAAGTTGTGGGTTTTTCACATAAGGTATAAATAATGTTGAGAAAATTTCTTTCTATTCTTGGTTGAAATTTTATCATAACAGTTTGTTGAATTTTTGTCTGATGTTTTTCCTGCATGTATTAAGATGATCATAATCTTGATCATTTTTTTAATTTTGTGTATTGAATTATTCTTACATCCCAGGGATATATCCCACTTAGTCATGGCTTATGATCCTTTCAATTTTCTGTGTAATTCATTTTGCTAGTACTTTATTGAAAATTTTTGCATCTATGCTCGTAAGGTATATTGGCCCATAGGTCTCTTCTCTTGTTGTGTCTTTAACTTGGATATAAAGGTAATGCTGAATTTATTTCATGTGTTTGTAATTATTTACTCCTCTTCAATTTTTTGGAAGAGATTGAAAAAGATTGGTATATATTCTTCTGTAAATGTTTGATATAATTCACAAGTGAAGCCATCAGGTCCCGACCTTATTTTCTTTCTTTTTTTATTTTAATATTTTTTAGTTATACATGGACACAGTGTCTTTATTTTTGTTTTACTTATTTTTATGTGGTGCTGAGGATCGAACCCAGTCCTTCACACATGAGACAAGCACTGTGCCATTGAGCCACAACCTCAGCCCCCTGACCTTATTTTCTGGTTGGGAGGTTTTTGATTACTGATTCAAACTCCTTACTAGTTACATATTTTTCAGATGTTTATTCCTCCCTGATTGAGTCATAGTAAGTTGCATGTTCCTAGGAATTTATTTATTTATGTGCTTATTTATTTTTCTTTTTATTTATTTATTTATTTTTGGTACCAAGTTTTGAACCCAGGGGTGCTTAACCACTGAGCTACATCCCCAGCCCTTGTTTATATTTTTTCTTTTGAAACAGGGTTTTGCTGGCTTCCTTAGGGCCTCACCAAGTTGCTGAGACTGGCTTTGAACTTGCAATCCTCCTGCCTCAGCCTCCAGAGCCTCTGGGATCACAGGTGTGTGCCATCACACCCAGCTAGGAATTTATTTATTTCTAAATGATACATTTGTTGGAATGTAATTTTTCATGGTAATCTGTTATTCTTTTTATTTCTGTGGTATCTCTTGCAATATTTCCTATTTCATTTCTGATTTTATTTATTTGAATCTTCTTTCATTTTTTGTTAGTCTAGGTAAACATTTGTCAATTTTTTTATCTTTTCAAAAACCAACTCTTAATTTCATTGATTTTTTCTGTTTTTTTTTTAATATATTTTTTTTAGTTGTAGATGGACACAATGTCTTTATTTTATTGCTTTGTATGTGGTGCTGAGGATCAAACCCAGGGCCTCACGCATGCGAGGCAAGCGCTCTACTGCTGAGCTACAATCCCAGCCTCTATTGTTTTTTTATTCTTTGTTTATTTACTTCTGCTATAGTCTTTATTATTTCTTCCTTCTCCCTTTGGCCTTGGTCTGCACTTCTTGAGGAATAAAGTTAGGCTGTCAATTTGAGATCACTTCATTTTTAATGTTTATCACTGTAAACTTCCCTTTTAGTAATTGCTTTTGCTATATCCAAAAGGTTTTTTGCATGCTCTGTTCTCATTTTTGTCTCAAGATATTTTCTAATTTTTCTTTTGATGTCTTCTTTGATGCATTGGTTGCTCAGGAGTGCTTTTCCATTTCCACATATTTATGAACTTTCCAATTTTCCTTCTGTTATTAATTTCTAGTTTAATTCTATCATGGTCACAAAAGATATTTGGCTATATCATCTTACTGAATTTGTTAAAACTTGTTTTGTGGCCTACATTCCATCTATCCTGGAGAGCATTCCACATGTACTTGAGAAGAGTGTACACTCTGCTGTTGCTGTTGGGTGGCATTTTTGTGTATATTTCTTGGTCCGTTTTTTTAATCTGTTGTAATTAGTTATACATGACAGTAGAATGCATTTTGACACATCACACGTAAATGGACTATAACTTCTCATTCTTCTAGTTGTATGTGATGAAGAATCACACAGGTCGTATAATCATATATGCACATAGGGTACTAATGTTTGATTTATTCTACTATCCTTCCTACCCCCATTCTCCTTCCCATCTCTTCACTCCCCTCTGCCTAATCCAAAGTACCTCTATTTTTCCCTAGCCGCCCCCCTTATTATGAATTAGCATCCACATATCAGAGAAAACATTCAGCCTTTTCATTTTGGGGGACTGGCTTATTTTGCTTAGCATAATAGTCTCCAGTTGCATCTATGGTCCATTTTTTACCTAGTGTTTTCTGCTGTTCCCATCATGATTTTGTGGCTGGATATTCTAGTCTATTGCAAGTAACATTTTGAAGTCTTTTACTATTATTGTATTTCTATCAATTGCTCCCTCCTATTTTGTCACTGTTTGCTTTATATATTTAGGTATCACGATCTTGTGAGCATATTTATTTATAATTGTTAGAGCTTCCTATAGAATTGGCACTATTATCATTATAGAATTTCTCTTGCTATATTTTTTACTTTAAGTAAATTTTTCTGATATAAATATAATTACTTATACCTTCCCTTTTTTGGTTATCATTTGCACAGAATATCTTGTTAAATCTTTTCAGTTTCAGCTTATGTATGTCTTCAAAGCTAAAGTGAATGTTTTATAGATAGCATACACATGAACCTTGTTTGTATTGCGATGTTGATGTTGTTTGTTTTGAACCATTCAGCCATTCCATGTTGCAGACTTCGAAGCATTTATACTTAAAGTAATTATTGATAGGAAAAGACGTACTGTTGCCATTTGGTTCATGTTTTTGGCTATCTAGTAACTTTTATTCCTTCTTCTCTCTGGTTTTCTTCCTTTGTATTTTGCTGTTTCATTATTTATTTATTTATTATTTGGCATAGTTTCATTCCTTTCACTTTTTCTTTTGGCATGCACAGAACATGTATTTTCTTTATGGTTATGATAGGATTTATATAGAACACCTTAAAGTAATAAAAATTTATTTTAAGTGGATAACAATTTAACTTCATGGTCAACTTTATTTTCAAGATTATATATTTTGTCTTCATTGCCTGAAACTCTGTCTTCCAAGTGGTATAGTGTGCTGGTGATGCTTTCCATTGAATTTTTAATTTGGTTTAGTGATTCTTTCATTTTGAGGATTTCCATTTGATTTTATTTTTCAGAATCTCTATCTCTTAATTGAAGCCATCTTTCACGTTTTGTATTTTCTCTCTGATTTCACTACTTACATCATCTTTTACCTCACTGATCAGTTAAACTATAAACTTGCTAAATTCCTTCTCTGACATTTCCTCCAGTGTGGAGTCGGTGGTTTCTGTGATTGAGGTATTTTGGTTTATTTGGAATGATTTGTTACCTTGCCTTGTCATGTTGTTTGTGCGTCTACTCATCTAACAGTATGGATATGAGGCAATAGATTTTCCATCCTGTGGACTTATAGTGTCCTTGAAGGTTTCCAGTGCCTCACAGTTTAGGTGGAAACGAATAATAGCAACAACCGATGCAAATGATATACAGCATTAAACAAAATAGTTCCTACTATGACTTTTATAATGTTAATTGTGATAATAAGCAGAAATGAAGCCATCCCCTAGTGCCCACAGTAAGTAAAAGCAGTAAGTTTGCAAAAATGTTTGCAATTTCAGAAGGTGAACAGGGAAAGAATGGAAGCGATATAGGATGTGATGATTGAGGGAGGAAGAGAGAAAAGACAAATAAAAACTTAAAGGAATAGTGAAGGAAAGAACAATAGGATTTGGCTGTTAGCAGAAGCAAGAAGAGAAAGAGAATCAAGGGAAACAGCTAAGTGAGACAGAGAAAAAAAGAAAAAATACAAAACTATATTATAGTGAATTATACTAATCAAACACCCTATCCCTAAAAAGACTGAGCCGTGAAAAATAACTGCCTTCAAAAAATGACAGAAATGAGAAAAAAGGGACAAATATGCATGTGTCCATGAACCATTCAGCTCACAATTAAATAGAAAAAAAAAGTTTTCAATGAAAAGTTAAGGAATTTTTTCTGTTGCAGTGGTCAAAAATTGTCAATGAGAATATATATCATTGATGATTTCCCAATGTCTTTCTTTTCGTTTCTTCTTGAGGTATATAGTGTGTACAAGAGTAGTGGCCCCAGGCTGTCAAATCCTCCTCCTTTTTGAATTGCTCATCAAGTTGCCAATTGGCATTCAGAAATTCTCAGCTTCCCTTCTGGGCCATGTTAGAGCGGGTTGGAGTGTGATGTCTGCTCCATCCTCAGTGTGGGGGTCACTGAAGTGTGAGAGGAGATCCCACAGGCAGAGCTCCTGGAGGCAGAGTATAGGCCTAGGTAGGCTCCAGGTTCTTTGTTGAATGGTGATTGGTCTGAAGATTTTAAATCAGTGCACCTCCATGGCCCAGCTGTCCCAGTCCATGCTGGAAGTCTGCACCCCTGGAATCTCCTCTGGGTTCCACTTGTGTGGTGCAGGAGCCAATCTTCACCCCCTTCCATAACCTGCAGGCCCCACCTTTCCTGAATGCTCGGGTTCAGTCCCCAAACTCAAGTCACTCCTACTCCTGCCCTTTGGAATTCCACTTTTACTTCACATTTACACAGAGGTACTTTATGTCAAAATTTATATCATTTATAAGTGTTTCAATTAACAACTTTATAATTATGGTTATTTTAATACTTTTGTCTCCTAACTTTTATACTAGGATATGACTAATGCTCCACTGTTGCAGTATTATAGTACTTTTTTATTTCTGTATTTTTAACTTTACCAATAAATTTATGCTTTTCACCAGCTTTCATATCACCATTTAGCATCTTTTCATTTAAACTTGAAGAACTCCCTTTATCCTGTCTAGTGGAGATAACCATAGCTTTTGTTTTCTAGAAAAGTCTTTACATCTCCTTCATTTTTGAAGTTTTGGGTCAGCATTTTTTTTTCCTTGTGATAGTTAAATAGATGATCATTCTTCCTTCTGGAGCTCAAACTTCCCACTGTAAAATCTACTAATGATATTAATGGGATACATTAAAGTCTCTTTCCTCTCACTGCCCTCAAAATTCTATTTGTCTTGACAGCATCCTTATACTCTGTCTCCATGTTGATTTCTTTGGCTTTGTCTAATACAAAATCTGTTGGGCTTTCTGAGTCTGCATGACCATGTCTTTCCCCAGATTTGGGGATTTGGGGTCAGTATTTCTTTGAATGAGTTTCCTGTCCCTTTATCTCTCTCCTTCTTCTGGGTCTTCATTAGTCTACTTGATGGTCAAGTATACATCCCTTAAAAAATTCTTCACTACATTTTTCTTCCCCTGCCGATTTCCAATGTTCTGTCTTTGTGTTCTTTGATTCTTTTTTTTTTAAATATATATATATATATATTTTAGTTGTAGATGGACACAATGTCTTTATTTTATTGCTTTGTACGTGGTGCTGAGGATTGAACCCAGGGCCCCACACATGCGAGGCAAGCGCTCTACCACTGAACTACAATCCCAGCCCCATGTTCTTTGATTCTTTCTTCAGCTTGAATTAGTTTATAGTTCAACTCCTCTACTGAACTTTCTCTTTGGTTATTGTATCCTTCACATCCAAGATTTCTATTTGGTCCTTTTTTGTATTTCCTCTCTTTATTGAAATTCTCACTTTGTTCATGCATTATTCTCCTGACCTTATTGAGTGTCTTTATGACTACTGTTTGGAATTCTTTATCAGGTAAATCATCTATGTTCATTGAATTACGGTCAGTTTCTGGGGCTACCTCTATCAGATCTTATGGATTGACCTTGTAAAGGAAAAACCCTCACCAATCAACCTGACCAAAGATTCTGGGGCCTTTCAAAATGTCATGCTTGTCCAAAACCCACCATCTGTGTTTTCAGTAGCATCTAAAATGTGTCAAAGCCTGTCTGTACTCTTAAGCAAGAAAGAGGACAATCCTTCAAGCATCCTTCTCAAAACTGCACATAATGAGCCGGGCGCGGTGGCTCACACTTGTAATCCCAGCACTTAGGGAGGCTGAGACAGGAGAATCGCGAGTTGAAAGCCAGCCTCAGCAACGGCGAGGCGCTAAGCAACTCAGTGAGACCCTGTCTCTACATAAAACACAAAATAGGGCTGGGGATGTGGCTCAGTGGTCAAGTGCCCCTGAGTTCAGTCCCTGGTACCAAAAAAAAACTGCACATAATGCCACTTTTTCCCTTCCTAAAGAAGGGTTGGAATTGGAGGGAGGGGTGCCCTGAGCCAGGTAGAGAAGTTATGGTGACTATTTCTGTGCAAGTTCAAATTTCTGTGGTTGATCTTTGTGCTCTCCAAGCATTTAGATTATGCCCGGTTCCGTCAGCACTCCAGGGTAAGTGAAACAGAAGTCAATGAGTCGGGCAGCCCCCAGTATAGTTGGACACACAATCCAACCATTTCCCTCCCCAGGAAAGATCTAGGAGCTTTTGAGTTTCCTTCTGTTAATATGACATCATAACAAGAGTAGGATTATGATGAGAGGGTCTCTCAAATTTTCCTGCCAGCTTCAAAGTATCTGGATTTGAGCTCATCTAGAGCATAGAGACCTTTTAATTAGTTTCTGAATTTTCCACAAGAGGAATTTATTCATATATTGTGGTTAAATCAAAGTGTTTGTAATGTAAAGGAGAGTTCAGGACTTCCTATTCTTCCAACTGGATAACATCATCCTACAAAACCAAACTTTACTCTGAAGTTGTATATTTTCTATTTTTTACTTTAGATATAATTTGAGAAATAGTAATGGAAAATGGAAGGTACTTCATTCATGAAATTATGTGAACATTAATCAGGAAAATCTTTGTTAGAGTTAACATAGTGACTGGTTAATAGCAAATAATTAATAAATGTTGGGTATCATTATTTTTGCTGTTGTTACTTTTTATTCATCTTGCTTTATTTTTTTTTATTTCTATTACTGTTTCCCATGTAAAGATATTGCTTCTCAATATTCTTGCTTAGAATAAAAAAGAAGTTTGCCACATTACATTAGCTTTTTCTTTTTGTTTCATTTCCACCAGTCCATAAAATCTAAGTATCCAGAGATGACTAATGGACAGAAAATAGACCTGAAGGATGCTCAGGAAATCTGTGACCAAGTATTGGCCTTCCTGTTACACTGGTTATGTGGCTGTAATCATCCAAATTCTGTGTAGCTGAATTTATTCATTGAACTAGATCTACAGAAGTTTCTTGGGTTGCCAGCATGTAATAATTATAATATCTCATAGGGTTGTTGTGAAAATTAAATCAATTTAAAGATAAAGCATGAAGAGCAATGGCCAGTGTATACCAAATATACACAGCATAAGTGTTAGCTCTTACTGTTGTTTTTGCTATAAATTATATATTTGAGCTACTTACATCCCATCTTTGATTATAAAATCAACATGCTGTAGGACCTATCTCCTGATGATGTTTTTTCATTCATGATTTTTCTCCAGGGCCTAAGATATCATGTAAATAGCTATTGTAGATAGAAGACTGAAATCCATTAAAATATGAAGAGCAAAAACTACTTAGTGGCACATAACATCTTACGAAATGATAAATTACTTAATTTATATAATTTTTCCATAGAATAACTTGGTTATTTGTGACAGATTTTTTTATAAAACACTCATAATTTCTTGCTGACTATACTTTGGATTATATTATTATAGATAGTTACAGAATTTTCTTCATTGAAGAATAATACATTATTATCTGTATACATGGATGTTTGCTTGAGATCCCTCCCAAATTTCTAATTTTCTTGGATGGTAAATGAACAAGACTGTTCATTGTTTTTAATAATTATCATCATGATTATTATTACTTTAGTTATCAATAAGACTAAATAAGACAGTTGCTTCTTACTTGAGGTTAATTGCTTCAGGCATTAATTATTGACTACCTACTACATGCTAACCACTCTATCCTGTGATGGTGTTAGTCTCTACAGCATGTACGTACAATGAGGAGAAAAATAAGTAACCAAAACATTGTGAAACAGGATGTTAAAGGATAAGGAAAATCCTTTTTTCCCCCCAGTGCTGGGGATTGAACCCAGGGGCTGTGCAGGCTAAGTAAGTGCTCCACCTCTGAACTACATCCCTAACTACTGGGAGAATGTTCCTGAGAGCTATGTAAACTGGACGTTTAAGTGTGGAAGTTATCAGAATCGCCTTCTTGGGGGAATAACATCTAAACTGAGACCTAAAGGATGAATGAACACAAAACAGCTATTTAACTCCACTTTTCCTGCAGATTTTCCTTCTCCCTGTAGCTGCCCTGTGTCCTCATGGTGTCTGTAACTGTGAGTGTTCAGGAAGGACCTCATCTACACAAATATAAATCCTCAAAAAATTCCCACATGCTCTCAAAACATTAGATATCTAAAATACATTTTATATATCAGTTTATATATTTAAAAAAAAACACTGCCAAAGCAAAATGGGAAATGAAGTTAAGGACATCAACAGAAATGGAATGGAATGAAAATATTACCTCAATATTGGGGGAAAAGAACAATCTCCATTTCTAAAGCAACAAAGGAAATTTTTCACATCAGTTGAATTAACCAAATTAAAAATATAGAATTTAATAAATCAGGAATAACTATATCTAATATTAATATGTACCATTTCCTTCTTTGGGGATTAAATCTGGCAATAAGTTCTAGAAGTCATAAAAATAGTCTAAACCTTTGACCCAATAACTGCATTTCCAGGAATTTAAACTAATGAAATGACTTTTTTAAAACAACAAAAGGAAGAATGTTATCTGGTCAAACAATTATGGCGAGAATGTTAATATAATTCTGACTTTAAAACACAAATGATTCCACATTCAGAAAATGAGTAAATTGTGGTATTATCTATAAGGAAATATCAAGTTGCTTAAATGGAGATACAATACAGTGCCTACAAATAAAATAACAGAAAAAATATGAAACTATTTAAAATAAAATAACAGCAATGGATTTACTAAATAAATAAAAATATATTTGCTATGTCAGATAAATAATTACATGTTGAATTTTTGGTAATTTTTGTAAACAAATGCCACTTTTAAATGTCACATATAATTTGATATGAATGCCTAAATTTAGTAGTATCTAATACTGTGGAAATTTTCGTTATAGTCTTACTTCTCCTGTTTTACTTAGCACTCCCCTTACCACTCATGGTGTTGTTCATATTTAAAACTCTCAAATATGAGTGTTGTTCAAATTTAAAACTCCTAAATATGTTTCTTATTTTCCTCCATATTCTTATACACACACAGAAACATGTATAGTCATGCACACACATGCACATACACACATACATACACACACTTATACAAATACATGTATTTAGAATGTTTTACTCTTTTACCAAAATATAATTTTAAAAATCTCCATCTCCCTATATCTGGATTTTTCACTCCACATGGTCATTTACTGGGTCATGATGAAGATGCATCAAAGTCTTTATATCCACAACTCTATTTGTGCATTAACATTGTTGTCAATTTTAGCCTTTACTAATCCTGCTCTGAACAACTTCTAGATATATATCATTAAGTATCAGAGCTCTTATTTATATAAGTGAGATTCTCAGATGGGAGATCTTTGGTCAAAACTATATGTGTATGTAGCTTTAAAAAAATCTTGATATGTTGCATTCCAAGCTGTTCTAATAATTCATATTCCTACAGTGTGTTGCTTGTTTTCTAAAAATTTTTGGCAGTGTCATGTATATAAAGCGACTTCATTCATATCTTAACAGATACCTATTTAAAGGCAAATTAGAGTATATTTTCCTTTGTTTACTGGTCATTTACTAGAATTTCCTTTTCTGTAAATGTCCTTGTTTCCTTTTTTAACATTGACACTGATATATACACATATGTATTGCATTAATATATATCACAAATTTTTATGTGCAATTGGATGAATTTGTGCATAAGGATACACTCCCCAAATCAAAATTTAGAATACCAAAAACACCCCCAAATGCTCCTTTGTGCCCCTTTGCAAACAAGACACACTGCCCCACCACCACACTCAAAGAGGGATTCACTACCCTGTCTTCTGTCCTGTCAAATTAACTTGGGTTATTTTCTTACTTCATGTGAATATTTTACATAGTAAGATCATTATTGTCTACTTTCTTCACTCAACATTACAAGTATGAGTCAATTTCTCCTACATAGAGGGAACTAACACAATTATTTCATTGTTTGTATATAAGAATGTTCTACAATTTATTGTAAAATTTGATTTTTTTATTTGTACATACTATGACCAAAACTAAAATTACAATTTTATATATCTTTTGGTAGATATATACAGTCTTTGCTCTTGTGGATATATCTATTTCAAAAGCACTAAGTTATATAATAGACATAGAATGAGTTTGGAATGGTTCTCTACTTTTCAAATTTTTGGAATATGTTGAGAGAGTTGGCATTAGTTCTTATTTTTAAAATGGATAGAATTCAGTTGTAAAGCCATTCTGTCCTGGACTTTTCTTTGTTGAGAGAATTTTTATTATTATTTCAACCTTATTACTTATTATTGATCCACACAGTTTTTCTATATATTCAAGGTTAAATTTCAGTAGTTTACATATGCCCATAAATTTAACCATTTCTTCTAGGTTATTCATAATAGTCTCTAGAGATTCTTTGTAATCCTATGGTATCCTTTTTCACATCTAATTTTATTTATTAGAGTCTCCTCTTTCTTCCTAGGTAATCTAGCTAATGGATTGTCAATTTTGTTTAACTTTTCATAAAACCAACTATTTTTTCATTGATCTATTTAATTTTTTAGTCTCTATTTTGTTTATTCCTGCTCTGATCTTTTTGTTTTGTTATTAATTTTTGGTTTGGTTTGCTCTTGCTTTTCTAGTTCATCAAGATGTATCATTAAGTTTTTCATTTGAAAACTATCATTTTTTTCTCTGAAACTTATGTTAACTTTTTTATTATTGCGAATACTAAAAACACCTTGAGAATACCTTAAAGTTATATCCCAAATCACTTACTAAGGAAAATCACTATGAACCATTCCCTTTGATTGAACCTGGATAACAAAAAAGGAAAAAGACACAGTTTGTGATGAATCTTACAACTCAAATGTTAAATGTTTTCAAGCTTTAATAAACATATATTAATTTCAGGTGCCAAACATCAAATCGAATTTTATATTCATGAGTTTACCTTTAGTAAGCATCAAAAGGAAATTTTGTTCACTGAATCCTATCTTACTTTTGAATTGTAAAATGTGTTCAGAGATTAGTTATAGATAGGAAAGAAGTGTCTATTGAATACATCATGTGTAAAACTTCTGTTACCATTTCAAAACCACAGTTAAAAGGGAATATACCTAAAAATTTAACTCTTTAATAAAATTATTTGAAATAATATTATGCTGAAGATATAAATATATTTCTTGTATATACATGAAGATTTCTAGATGAAAGAAAGGGTTCAGCTCCATATATGAAATGGCTAGCCCTTGATGAAGACATTTTCAAATGCCAAATCAAGGTGATTACCACTATAGAGAGAACTGAAAACAGATAAAAAGGTAAATTAGAATAAAGATAAAGTTCAGTCACCTCCTTCCAAGTAAGGGAATATTTTGTGAGAGTCCATGGATGAAAGCAAAAGTAGTTCAAAGAAAGCCTCAATTCACTAGAATTACTGGAATCAACCCCAGTTAAGGAAAGATATGATATAGTTGCAGTGAGATGCTTAACTAGAATTTGGTAGTTGATAGTTACAGAAGTTCAAATCATCTTAAAGTGGAGTTAAATAAAGCATTTAAATGCAATGTTTTTATTTATTTTTTATGTAGGGATTTATTTTTATAAGTTTCCTAGTACTGCTTTTATTGCATTCTATAAATTTGGTATGTGCTATTTCCTTTTACATTTCTTTCTTTCTTTTTTCTTTCTTTCTTCTTTCTTTCTCTCTCTCTCTCTCTCTCTCTCTCTCTCTCTCTGTCTCTGTCTCTCTCTCTCTCTCTCTCTTTCTTTCTCTTTTTCTTTTAGAACCCAGGGCCCTGTGCATGCTAGGCAAGCACTCCACCACTGAGCTATCCTTCTACTCCCTCCTTTTACATTATATTTCTTTCAATAATTTTTTAAATTTCCTTTTTTATTTCTTCAATCACCCAATGTTCAGTAACATGTCATTAAATCTCCAAAAATGTGCATAGTTGCTGAAGTTTCTTTAGTTATTAATTTCTAGGTTTTTTTCATTGTGGTCAGAGAAGATGCATGGTATGATTTCAATTATTTAGAATGTGTTGGGACTTGTTTTGTGGTCTAACAAGTGATCCATTCTAGAGCATGTTCCATGAGATGAAGAAAAAATTATATAAAATTATATATTCTGTAATTTTAGGATAAATGATCTGTAAATGTCTGGTAGGTCCATTGTTATATCTTCTTATAAAATTGATCACTCCATCAATATACGATGATCTTCTTTATCTCTTTTTACACTTTTGGCTTTAAGACTATTTGGTCTTATAAAAATAACTACTCCTGCTCACTTTCATTTTCCATTTGCATGGAATAGTTTTTCTACCTTTCCACTTTTAGTCTGTTTTTGTCTTTACTAGTGAGATGAGTTGCCTGCAGCATATCATTGTTTTTTTGTTTTTGTATCCATTCAATTAGTCAGGATCTTTTAATTGGGGGATTTAGTTCATTTATATTCAAGATAATTTAGATATGTAAGGAATTTTGTCATTTGGTTCAATTTCTTCTATTTTGTTTAATATCATTTGTTCTATTATTCCTTTCTTGTTCCTCTTTGTGGTTTGGTAGTGTGTCATTTGTAAAGAAAGGAGACACTAAAACACCATGTCCCTGAATGCCCCTTTAAGTTCATAAAACCTACTCAAGCTAAGGGGACAGTAAAAGTTAGTCTGGGACAGAAGGCCCAGATAAATATTATCTTGAAGAACAGTGGTTTTCTCTCATGTATGCTGAGAATTATGACAAGTTAGTATTATCTCTGGAAAGCAGATTTCTTGTATGCACAGTAGGACAGCCGCTCTTGAGGATATTGATGAGAGCACTATGGAGAGGTAAGTACTCATCCAACAACCAGATCAGGACAAATTTTGTGAGGAACAGGAGGTGCTGCTTTCTGACAAGGCACTGGAGTCACTACATGGAGCAAAGGTGCACCTGTCCAGGCTTTCACAACTAGACCTTCCCCACAAGTATTTCATAATAAACTTTATATCTCATATACCATCTCCAGGTGTCTTTCTTGATCTCTTGAAACCCATCCCACTACCTTAGCATAATTGGACTGTAAACATTATAGGTGGCTTATTGTACCAAAAAGTTTTGATTCTTTTCTATTTCTCTTTATGTATCCACTTTGCTAGTGGGTTTTGTATTTTTATGTGTTGTCATGATGGTGCTTATCTTTCTTTTGCTTCTGGATGAAGAATTCCTTAAGAATCTTTTGTAAAGTTAATTTGATGGTAATGAATTTCCTCAATATTTTCCTGTCTGGAAATTATTTCTCCTTTTTGAGGGAGAGATTTGCTGGATATAGTATTGTCAGTTCATAGCTATTTTCTTTCAGATCTTGAAATATGTCATTTTTTTCCCTCCTCTCCTCCAAGGTTTCTTCTCAGAAATCTGATGTTTGTCCAAGGGAATTACCTTAAATATGATGACTCTTAGAGTTTTTAGAATTCTCTCTTTGTTTTCTAATTTTGATAGTTTGTCTATAACATGTTGGGGTTAGGATATTTTCTGGCAATATCTGTTTGGAGTCATACAGGCCTCTTGCACTGGGATGTCAATATCTTTCCCAAGATTAGGGAGATTTGCAACTATAATGTCATTGAATATATTTTTGTAAATGCCTTTGTTTTAATTTCTCCTTCAAATACTTCTAAATCTGTGTTCAAAAAGTCTCAAAGTTGTTCTTTACTCATTCTTTTCTTTTCTTTTTCTTATCTTCTTTGATTTTTAAATTTTTGTTTGGAATATTTCAAAAGACCTGTCTTCAAGTTCAGATATTCTTTCTTCCAGTGGATCTAGTCCTTTGTTGGAGTTTTCAATGTTGTTTCTTGTTTGACTTATTATGCTCTTATTTTCATTTCCAATATTTCTTTGCTGGACTTTTAATTCATATTGTGCATTGTTTTCCTAATTTTATTCAATTGTGTGAATTCTCTTCAATCACATTGAGCTTCATTAAAAATTATTTTTTAAAACTATCAGGCATTTTATCAATATCATTTTCTCTGGGATTTGTTGCTAGAGAATTATTGTGTTATTTTGGAGGTGTTATTTTTCTTGTGATCTTTCATTGATATTTGCGTATCTGGTGAATCAGTTATCTTGACCTCTTCACTTACTTTGTAGAAAATTTTCTCTTTAAGCTGTGTCTTGGGTATTTTTTGGCATGCAGTATTCACTTTGGCTCCAGATGGGAACCATAATGTAGTCTCACTATAGCTTTAAGGCTATCATTAATGACTAGGGGCACTGTGTGCATCATGGCAGAGTCAGAGAGATCCACTGTCTGTAGAGGTGAAATGGTTAATTTGAATCATCAACTTGATTGGATTAATAGTTGCCAAAGATTAAGAGAATTCTGGGTGTGTTGAGAAGGGTATGTCTAGGAATGACTGGCATATGGGATAGCCAACTAACATGGAGATCCTCCCTAAGTGTGGGCAGCACCATCCAATAGGATGATGGTTTGAGTGGAATAAAAGTTGGAAGAAAAAAGAAGCAGCAGCAGAGGCAAGCTCGATTCTTCTTGAACGGGTTCTTGATTGCTACTGGAATTGTCTGAGGATATTGGACGCTTGTCTCTTCACTCTTCCAAAGCGGATTCTCCAGAAGCTTTTCATCTTGGACTAGGGAAGTACCATTGATCCCTCTTGTTCTGGGGCTTCAATCTCTTGGACTGCACAGCTACTGGCTCTTCCAGCTCTCCAGCCTGCAGATGGCCATGGTGGACTACCCAGCTTCTGGTCACGTAAGCCAACCTAATAAGTCCCCCTTTTATAATTATACTTCCTGTTGATTCTGTTCCTCTAGAGAACCCTGAGTAATACATGGGGTGACACAGGAGTGGGGTCTCTCTTACAGTTCTGGCAAGTATGGTTCACACAACAGTGAAGTGACTGGTGTGGCTGCTCTGAAAGTGGGGTAAGTGGCATCAGTTGAATGATGGATATTTGCTCAGACACTGCTTAAGTGAGCTCTGCTGCTGGCAAGGGCCTCTGCCACTGCTTTGATTTGAATCTCTAATATCCTCCAAAAGCTCATGTACTGAATTTTTGGTCCCCAGTATAGCAACATTCAGAGGTGGAATTTTTATAAATGATTGGATCATAAGAGTTCTGACATCATCAATGGGTTAATTCATGGATGGATTCATAATTTGATGGCATTTTGGGAGGTGGTAGAAACTATAGGAGGTGGGGTCTGGTTAGAGGAAGTCGGCTATGGGGGCAAGCCTGGAAAGGTATATCTTGTCCCCAACATCCTCAGGTTGTCCCCTACCCCTCACATGCTATCCCCTCCCAGCTATTATGAGGTGAGCAGATTGGCTCTGCTATACCTTTCTGCCATGATGTACTGCTTCACTACAGGTCAGAAACAATGAAGCCAGAAGGTCATGGACTGAAACCTCTGAAACCATGAACCAAAATAAATCTTTCCTCCTTCAATTTGTTTATCTTAGGTATTTTTTTTTACAATACTAAAAAGTTAACTAACACAACCACTGTCGGCCTCAGCAGTGGCAGAGTACCCAAAGTGCTGGCCATCAGAACAGGCAGTAACACAGGCACTCACACAGTGAATAGCAGAGGCACCAGGGGAAACTTCCCCTTCTTTTAATATTCTTTTCAGGCTTTGATGTTAAGATTAAGTTGATTTCAGCCAGGGTGCAGCGGCACACACCTGTAATCCCAGCCACTCGGGAGGCTGAGGCAGGAGGATCTCAAGTTCAGAACCAACCTCAGCAAAAGCCAGGCACTAAGCAACTTGGTGAGACCCTGTCTCTAAATAAAAATCAAAATAGGGTTGGGAAAGTGGCTCAGTGTCTGAGTGCCCCTGAGTTCAATCCCCAGTACCCCTCCAAAAGAAGATTAAGTTATTTCATAAAACAAAAGGCATTCCCCTTTTCTCTAATCTCAGAAGAATTTGTGTAATATTGTTTAATTTTGTTCTTAAAAGTTTGGGAGAAATTGTCAGTGAGGCCATCTCTTTCTGGAGTTTTCTCTGTGGGATGTATTTGAGGATTCAGTTTCTTTAACAGATGAAATATATTCAGATTTTTTAAATTATTTGATTATTCTGTCGGCTTTAGTAAGTGTGCTTTTCAAGATTTTCTTTTTCATTTTGTCTTGGGTATAAAACTTATTTTTAATTATTTTAGGGTACATGGTGGTAATAGAAATGTTTCATCTCGATGGTAAGGTTTTTTCTCTTAGTTTTTGATCAGTCTTTCTTGGTATTGATAAAGTTTTGTAGAAATATTTAATGATGTAACTTGTATCAGGATTTTCAAAAAAAACAGAACTTTTACAGGATATATATAAAGAGATTATCATAAAGAATTGGATCACACAATTATGAATGATGAGAAGTACTAAGATCGTCATTTGGCAAGCTGAGGACCCAGGAGAATTAATGGTATAGTTCCAGTTGGAGTCCGAAGGCCTGAGAAACAGTAAAGACAGTGGTGTAAGTGTGGGTTCAAGTTTGAATTCAAAGGCAGAAAGCTGGTGTCAAGTTGAAAGGTAATTATGAAAAGAAATAGATGCTACCTTACATAACATTTTTGTTCAGACCTTCCATTGTGTGAAGCCCACCTATGCTGGACAAGGAAATCTGCTTTAGTCAGGCTACCAACTCAAATGTTAATCTTATACAGACATACCCTCACAGACACACTCAGAAAAGATATTAACTATCTCTGATCACCCCAGGGCACAATCAAGTTGACACACACGTCTCAAATAGAGGACTAATCTCCAGGATATATAAAGAACTCAAAAAAATACCAAAAGAACAAATAACCCAATCAATAAATGGGCTAAGGAACTGAATAGACACTTCACAGAGGAAAAAATACATGAAAAAAAAATGTTTAACATCTCTAGCAATTAGAGAAATGCAAATCAAAGCTACTCTAAGATTTTATTTCACTCTAGTCAGAACATCAATTATCAAGAATATAAGCAACAGTAAATGTTGGCAAGGGTATGGGGAAAAAGGTTTACTCATACATTGTTGGTGGGACTGTAAATTGGTGCAACCACTATGGAAAGCATTATGGAGATGACTCAGAAAACTCAGAATGGAACCACCATTTGACCCAGCTATCCCACTCCTTGGTTTATACCCCAAGGACTAAAATCAGCATATTATAGTGACACAGCCACATCAATGTTTATATTCACAATAACCAAACCATGGAACCAGCCTAGGTACCCCTCAATAGCTGAATACATAAAGAAAGTGTGGTCTATATACACACTGGAATATTACTCAGCCTTAAAGAAAAATGAAATTATGGCATTTGCAGGTAAATGGATGAAGTTGGAAAATATTATGTTAAGCGAAATAAAACAATCCCAAAAAACCATAAGCAGATGCTGATCCATAGGTGGAGGGTGGGGGTGGGGGTGGGGGCGTGGCTAGGGAAGAATGGAGGAATTTTGGATTGGGCAGAGGGGAGGGTGGGAGGGGGTGGGGGTGGGAAAGATGGTGGTATGAGATGGACATTATTACCCTCTCTACACAAGATTGCACGACCAATGTAACTCTGCATCATGTACAGAGAAATTCTGCTCCATCTATGTAAAATGTGTCAAAATGCATTCTGCTGTTATGTATAACTAATTAGAACAAATTTTTAAAACACAAATAGCTTTTGGCTTAGCCAATGTTCTTAGCAGCAAACTTACTATTTACTTTTGTCTTTATATTTCTATAGCCTTCCTTCCACTTCCTTTATAATTTGCAGTTCTTTCTATCATCTCAAGATAAAAGCTTTAATGATAGATTCTCAGCCTTTCTTATTTTCTAATGTATGCTTTTAAAGCTAAAATTTCCCCTTTATACACTACTTTGCTGTGTTTTGTGCTTAGAAATATGTTTTAATGATTAGGCAATTTATTTTAAGAATTCAATTAAGCTTTCCTTTTGGAGTCAATGAGTTACTTTGGAATATACTGTTTGAAATTTGATATTTCCAAATACTTTGAGACTTTTTTAGGTATATTGATCTCTTGCTTACTTCCAATCTGGTAGGAGAATATACCCTATATGCTTTCAATTATTGATATTTTTTTACACATTTTCATGGTTCAAAATGTGGTCTCCTTGGTTCAGTTTCTCATAGCCATTTGAAAAGTGCATGTATTCTTTCTTATACCAATTAAGTGGAATTGGTGAATCATGCTGTCCAAATTTTATATATTGCCACAAATTTTTTCTACTTGTTCTATCTCTAATCTCATTGTAGGTTGGTGAATTTCTTCTCATTTTATCAGTTTTTCTATTTAAAACAAGTTACTTTCTGCATACAAATTTAATATTATGCCTTTTTTATTTATCAGGATGAAATTTAATATTATGCTTTCCTTATTTTTCAGATAGCATTTCATGCTATTAATTTCTTGGTTCTTTAAACTTTCACTATACTGTATTCTAATATTCAAAGTTTGTGTCTTGTAAGTAGAATAAAGTCTTATTTCTCTTAAATGTAGTCCAATAACCTTTATTATTTAATTATATTCGTAGATCATTTATATTTCATGCAACTTTTGGTTTAATTTAATAAACCTATTATTTTGCTATTTGTTTTTATTTTTCCTATCTGTTCTTTCCTTTATTTCTCTTCTCCAGCCTTATTTTAAATGATTGATTTCTTTTTTAAATATTGTATTATCTTTTTACTACCATTTTAGTTATAATATTTTTGCTTTTTTTCCCCACTGGATACCTTAGAGTTAAACTTAACACATTAGTGTTTCCCAAATAATGCAAGAATATTGAAGAAATCTGACAATTTATCCTCTCCCATCGTTTATTCTTTAGTTGTGATATATTTTATTTCTAGATAGTCTATAAACCTCACAAGATACATGTTTATTATTTTAAGTTTTCTTTTTTTAATATTTCATTTTCTTTTACACACTTACCTTTCTAATTCTCTTCTATATGCTTTTTTGCTTCTTTTGGGGATTGCTTTTATTTGACATGTGCAGTGTAAAAATGTCCTTAGTTCTTTGTATATGTTTGCATTTTCCTTAATTTTTGAAGGTTTTTTTTCATTAAATGCAGAATTCTCAGAGGGCAGTTTTTTGTTTTTTTTTTTCTTTTACCGCTTTAAAAGAATGTCACTTTATTGCTTTTTGCCTTCTACAGTTTCTGTTCAAAACCCAGTTATATTTTTCTCTTTTATAAGAAAATTTTCAGGCTTGGAGGTATAGCTAAGTGGCAGAGCACCTGCCTCGCATGAACAAGGCCCTGAGTGCAATCCCAGCAACACACACACGAGCCAATTTTCCATCTCTAGCTGATTGTAAGAGTATTTTGCCCCATTATGTTTGGATTTTAGCAGTGTAAATAAATGTAATGTGGTTTTTTTTAATTTCCTTTTTTTTGGTACTGGGGATTGAACTCAGAGGCACTCGACCACTGAGCCACATCCCCAGCCCTATTTTGTATTTTATGTAGAGACAGGGTCTCACTGAGTTGCTTAGCGCCTCATCACTGCTGAGGCTGGCTTTGGATTCACAATTCTCCTGTCTCAGCCTCCCAAAGTGCTGGGATTACAGGCGTGCGCCACCGTGCCCAGCTCTTTTTGTGATTTCTTTTGGATTTATTCTGCTTAGGGTCTACTTAGCTCCTTTAATCTGTGGTTGATGTCTTTCATCAAGTCTGAAAAGTTCTTCATTGTTCAGTCCCAAATATTGGTTCTGAATTATTCTCTTTTTTTTTTCTCTCTCTATGGTAATAATTACATGAATATTAGACCATTTCAATGAATCCCATGTGTTGTTTTTTCTCTGTTCTGTTTCTATCCATTTATTTTTCTGTATTTCATTTTGATATGTCTCTGAGTTTTCTGGGTACAACCTGTAGTTAACCCTATCAAATGACTCCTTAATTTTAGATATCATACTTTTCAGTTCTTGAATGTCCACTTCATTGTTTCTATAATCTCTATTTTACTAGTAAAATTTCTACCTTCTCATTATTTCTGTATCTCTATATTTTTTAAAGTACTCAAAATAGAATATTTTTTCCTTGTCTAATGAGTTCAGTGTCTGAATCATCTATTTCCCACCAACTTGCACTAGCATTTTTGTTATATATTAAATATTCATATAACACTTATCTGGATTCTATCATCCATTCTTCTTATGTAAATATCTGTTCATATACCAGTGCATATTGCTTTGATTAAAATTACTTTATGGTATGTTCTTTTCATCTCATAAAGCAAATTCTGCCTCAATACTGTTCTTATTTGTGTTTCCTGAAAAATACTAAATATTTATTTATCCATAAAATTATAATATTTTTAATCTAATTCCCAATATTTCTGGATCACTTCATTCATAATATGTTTCTTGAAATTAGCATGTAATAATTGAACTCAGTTTATACCCAGTATAATATTATTATGTATTTTATTCATTTTACATTTATTTTGTTTTATTATTTTTCATTTTTATCTACTTTCTATTCTTTTCATTTCTCCCTTGCTAACCTTGAATTTTTTTAAACTCTTGTATCCTGTTAATGATGAACTTTTCTTTCCTTATGCTCATTATCAGATCTATATTTTCTAACATTATTAGAAAATAAGAAACTGTTTCTTATTAAATTAATTCCCCTCTCACTTCTTCTTGTGCTATTAAGGTGAGACTTCTTCCTCAATTTCCAACTTTGCAAAGATAATTGCATATTTTTAATTCCACATTATTATTTAAATTTCCATTCAGAATGCCAACTAATGCATCCGTATTTGTCAGATTTCTTTCACTATAACAAAATGCCTAAGGAAAGAGGAAGTGGGGGAGTTATTTTGACTCACAGTTTCAGAGATTTCATCCCATTGTCCCTTGGCTCTATTGTTTCTGGACCTGTGGCAGATGTTCACCTCCTGGTGGCCAGGAAGCAGGCCAGGGGTGGAGAGAGGAAGGGAACAGGGACAAAATATACATTCCAGAACATGCTCCAAAATTCCTGCTCATCCAAATAAGCCCTAACTCCTAAAGTTGCCACCACATGCCAATAATCCATTAAGTTATAAGTTCGTGAATGGAATAATCCATTTATAAGGTTGGAGCCCTCAAGATACAATCCCCTCCCAAAGATCCCATCTCTGGAAATTGCTGCACTAGGGACAAAAACTTCAATATATGAGCTTTGGGGGAATATTTAAGAGCCAAACCATAGCTGGGTGTGGTGGCGCAAGCCTGTAATCCCAGCACTTTGGGAGACAGGAGAATCTCGAGTTCAAAGCCAGCCTCAGCAATGGCGAGGCGCGAAGCAACTCAGTGAGACCCTCTCTCTACATAAAACACAAAATAGGGCTGGGGATGTGTCTCACTGGTCGAGTACCCCTGAGTTCAATCTCCAGTACCAAAAAAAAAAAAAAAAGAGCCAAACCATAACTCTATATGTTTATATAACAGGGTTCAATGCTCACTACTATTTCCTTTTGTCATTATTATTCCATATTTGAATCTTTTTAAAGATTTTTTTTATCTCTTAAGAGTCCTTATATAGGGTATATGTATGGAAAACTTAATGACTGTTTGAACATCTTAAAATATTTTTATTCTTCTCTAACAGGTGAGTGATACCTAAGTTGGATAGAGGACTTTGGGGTTACAATTTCTGTATCCATAGATTTTATTCTACTCTCTTCTGCCTTCTGTTGTTGCAGATAGATGAATAATAATATTCTAATGTATTTTCTCTTGTAGAAAATTTATGCTTTTGTTGGAAATTTGTGGCGTTGTATTAGTTAGCCTTGTATTACTATAATGAAATACCTAAGGCAATTAACTTATAAAGAAAAATGATATACTTAGTTTATGGTTCTGGAAGTTCCAGTTCAAAATCAGGTACTCCCATTGATTTGGTCCTCAGCTAAGGGTACCATATGATAATGACAGGGGTGTGTGGTTGAATAAACCACTCACATTATGAACCAGGAAGCAGACAGAGAAATATGACAGGTTGAGATCCCAAAGTCCCTTCTAGGGGCACACACCAAAGACCTAATGATGACTCTCTGGTCCCTATCTTTTAAAGGCCCAGAGCAGTTTACAATACTGCCACCCAAGGGACAAACCCTCTAATATATAGACCTTTGGGGAACAGTATTCATATTCAAACTATAACTATTATGATTTAGATATGAAGTATCCCCAAAAGTTCATGTGTGAGAATGCAAGAAGGTTTAGAGATAAAAATGCATCCATGCATTACTCCCCTGGTTATTAACTGGGTGGTAATTGTAGCCAGGTAGGGTGTGACTGGGGAGGTGGGTCACTGTGGGTATGCCTTTGAGGTTTGTTTTGCCCATGGTGAAGGAGCTCGTTCTCTCTCTGCTTCCTGGTGCCATGTCCTGAGCTGCTTTCCTCCACCATCCTCTCCCACCATGATGTTCTGCCTCACCTTCAGCCTAGAGCAATGGAGTTGGTCATCTATGGACTCTGACCTCTGAAACCATGAGCTCCAAAATTAACTTTTCCTCCTCTAATTGTTCTTGTCAGGTTTTTTGGTCACAGCAGGAAAAAAAAAGTTCACTAAAATAATACCACGTCTTTATAATTAGATTTCTGGAATTTTATAAAAACATGCCTACATGGGCATCTTTCTTTCCTTACAATGGCATGAATACCACATTAAAATTTTTCTTCAAAATAGAGGGAAAATGTATTATTTATTTAATTATTATTTTTTTATATATGTTCCATATGAAATGCTTGTTTGTAATCAAGTCTTTTGAGGTTATTCTACAATTCTTCTGTCCTTTGTCTCATAATTGTCAAATATTCATATTTTTAAAATATTTCATACAATTAGTCTTCAAAGTCATTAATTTGCATCTGAACAGTTGACCATCACTCATAGAGGCTCTTTATCCAGTTGAGCAAGGTACCTTCTCTTTTTTAATTTTCACGAATGGGTGTCAAACTTTTGTCAATTTTTTCATCTGTTCATATGATCATATTATCATATAACCTTTCCTTTTTTATTCTTTTAATATTAAAAGAAAATCTATTGATTTCCAACTGTCAGATCAATTTTATATTTCTAAAAATAAACATTTAACAAAGATATATTATCCATTTTCTATATTACTGGCTTTATTTCTTAATATTTTTAAGGATTTTTGCATCTATATTCAAGAGGCATATTTGTCTATACTTTTTCTCTCTGTAATATCTCATCTACTTTTGGTATCAAGATAACACTGGCCCTTAAAACAAGCTGGAAAATATTCCTTACTAATTTGTGAAAGAGTTTTTATGGCATTGTTGTTATTTCTTCCTGAAGTGCTTCATCAAATTAATCAATGAAACCACCTATATGTAGATTGAAGGAGTAGACTGGTAATTAAGACAATTATCAAATGAATTCCATTTTTAAGAGATATAAAGATAATCAGATTTTCCATTTTGATGACTAAATTCTATCATAATAATACCACATTATCCTTTTAATGTTTGCAGAATCTGTGATGGTTTCTCCTCTTGCATTCCAAATATTAGTTGTTGTGTCTTCTGCCTATCTTCTACTTGATCTGTTTAGCTAGTTTTTCAATTTTGTTGACTATAAATACCTCGAATTGATGTCATTCTTTTCTTTATGGTTCATCCATTCTTTTCATTGTTTCCTGATCTCTTTCTTTTCTGTCTCTGTTCTGTCTGGATTGTTTCTATGGCCATACGTTCCAGTTCACTGAACTTTTCTTCTACAGAGTTTACTCTGTTAATTTACTCTATTAATTCCATTAAGTCGGTTTTTTCATTTCAGATATTGTATATTTTACTTCTCAAAGTACTACTTATCATTTTTGTGTCTTATACGTCTCTCCTCATTATATTCATTTTATTTCCTTTAAATTTTATGGATGTTTTAATGTCTGCAACTGATATTTCCATCATCGTTTTCAAGTCTGTTTAATTGATTTTTCTGCTTGTTATAAGTGCATTTTTCTGCCTTCTCATAACCAAAAATTTTATTTGATTCTGACTATTATGAAATTTGCATAGTCAAATATTGAATTGTATTTCCTTATTTTAAAGAGTGATGGACTTTGTTCTGACATACACTTAAATTACTACGTCATTGACATATGTGATCCTTTGAAAGATTGATTTTAAACTTTCTTAGGATGGATTTAGAGCAGTCTGTGTATTGGAGTTAGGTTGTATGAATACTAAGACGTGACTACTCCGAGACTTCCACTGAGTGCCCTGAGTTTTCAGCAAGGACACTCTGGTCTAGTTAGTCAGAACTCACTTATCTTCCCAATCTATATGAGCTCTCAACATTACCATCGAGTCTCATTTTAGTAATGCAACAATTTCAAAGGTTCTCCTTGTGAATGTCTGGAGCTCTTTTCTGCATAGATGCCTCTTCCCTGGTATTCTGGCAGCCTTGATTCCTTCAAATTGTGATTTCTATTTTCTCTATACCGTGAAATGACTGAGTAATGCTTGGAAGGTCCTTCTTGCACTGTGCTCTGGAATGCCTGCAGGCAAAAAAACAACATGATGAGAGGGCTCTTCTCCTCTGTTTGCCCTCTCTCTCCTGGGATCATGGTCCTCCACTGCCTGTTGTCCACTGTCAAAATTACTAAATTATTCCTGGCAGCAAACAATCTATTTACTGATTTATTTAGTTGGAAATTTATGTTTGGGGCTTATGTACTAAGTTTAGATCTCTTTGGGGGTATACAGCTCAATTCTAGTTTCTTCAGATATGATGATTATTTTCTGTTTACACTGTCATCTCTTTATTTCAATAGTTCTAGTACCCTGGGCATGCAGTCTACTGTTTTACATAATTTTCCACAGGCTTCCAGGCCCACTAAGATGGTGGTTGTAGTGGCAGTAATTTTGTGTGCTTTGGGATTTGGTTTTATTTTTGACTGCTCTCTGAGGTTCATAGCTGTTGATTCACACTAAGAAAGCACTCTCCAAAAAGGATGCAAGTGAAGCAGCACCCCTTGAGGTGGCCTCTAGGCCTCTGCTGAGAAACCTAAAAGAAGCCTTCTTTATGTCATACTCACCCAAGCTCAGGGCTGGGATGGCTCACTACTTCTCCTCTGGAGATCAAGGAGACCAGTCATATTCATGATATACAGCCAATAAATGTTACCTTCCTCCCATAACCCTCAAAGCATAATGCTAGTACATTCTACAATCACAGTCCTGACCCCAGTGCTCTCACACAGATCCTCAAGTGCTCAACGAGCTCATTGGGAAAAAGATCCTACACTACCATTCTCCACTACTACTCCAACAAAACCAAAGGCCTCACTGAACTGGAAACCTGTAGGTCTCAATAGAGGTTTGACTGAGAAGATACAGCTAAATCAAACTTGGATAATGAAGAAAAGATAGTATTTCAATTGCCATTAGGCAACATAAATTTTAACTTTTAAGACATTTTCTTTTGTGCTTTCCCATGTATCTCCCACTCAATATTCTCATCTAAGAGAGAAAAGCTAAGTTCATAAAAGTAATCCATGTCGTAAATTAATCATTTATTCCTCATTGAAAGATATTTGCATTTCAACCACAATCTTTATAAAGAGGAACTTAATCCAAATCCATTTATATATGTGTAGAACTTTTCAACACCATGACAAGCTAGGAAAGATGAAATTTTCTTTGTGAATCCAATTATAATCCACCTAGAAGGGAATGGCTGCATCAAAGGATATGAACACACTCAGTCTTAACAGATATCACCAGTAATTTCACCAATAGCAGTGTAGAAAACAAGCATTACTTCTCGCTCTTGGCTGTATAAAGGATTTAAAATTATGAAAGTCTGGTAAGTGTAAAGTATTCACTCTTTTTGACTCTATTTTATTATTGTTGTTGTTAGTGCATGGTAGTTACACATAATAATGGGGTTTATTTTGACAAATTCATAAATACATATAAAATAGTTGTCTCTATTTCCATCCCCAGTACTACTCCCTACTTTCCCTTCCCTCTCCCTAATTCTTTTTCTCTACTCAATTAGTCTCCCTTCTATTTGTTTACTTATTTTTAATTAGTGTATTATAGTTATACTTAAAATTGTAATGCATGGTTACATGCTCATGGCATAATCTGGTCAACTTTATTTCCCAGCCCTTTGGTCTCCCCTCTTCCCTCATCCTCTGCCCACTGCTCTGCTCTACTGTTCTTCCTTCTATTTTCATAAAAACTACCTTTTTAATATTCATTATTATTTGCCTTTTGGATAACAACTTCTGTCAGTTGATTATTTATATTTTTTATATCATACTAGATTTTTTTCTTAACTTCTGACAAATGTCTTTTGACTGGTCTGGGTTTGGAACTTCTAAAATAATGGACACACCTTCTTCCAAGTCTGTAACTGGACTTTTAGATCATAGTTTTTAAAGTCAGAATTGTCAAGTTTGTCACTCTTTCACTTCAAGTTGGTGCCTTTTGTTCTTGTTTTTTTTCCCCTTTTTTAAAAAGTCCTTTCCTTGTCTGAAATCATGAGGTAATTGTCCTGTATTTTCTTACAAAATGTTTTGAATTTTGTTCTTCACATGTAAGATCTTTCCATCTGGAATTTATTTTTGTGTGATGTGAGATAGAACTATAACCTAGGGAAATAATTATTATTTTCACTAAAGCAAGCCAATTTTTACAGTTCTGTTTATTAAATATTTTCCTCACTGATTTTCCACTACCCAGTAATGTCACCACTCTTTTATACCAAATCTGCCAATATGGCTTTATTTCTGGGTTCTTTTGTCTGTTTGTTCATCCAGGAGACAACCCCAGAGATCAATGTTCTGTTGTTTTGAGAAGCTCACTGGTGACTGTCTTCTACTAGGGAACTATGCTCCATGTTTTAGTCAGCTGTTTTGTAGCTGTGACCAAAAGAGCTGACAAGAACAATTCTGGAAGGAAAAGTTCATTTTGGCTCATGATTTCAGAGGCCTTGTCCATAGATGGCTGATTCTGTTGCTGTGGACCCAAGGTGAGGCAGAACATCATGGTGGAAAGATATGGAGGAGGAAGAAAGCAGAAAAAGCTCCACTCACCAAGAACAAACTATAAACCCCAAAGGCACACTTCCAGGGACCTACCTACCTACTCCAGCCTACCTACACTTACCTCCCTGTTAATCCTTATCAGTGGATTAATGCACTGATTAGGTTAGAACTCTCATAACCCAATCATTTCACCTCTGAACTTTCTAGCATTTTCTCACACATGAGCTTGTGAGGGACATCACATATCTAATGGAAAAAGCATGTTGGAAACATCTGACCATCAGAGTCAAGGTGGATGTAACTGACGTCGTACAACAAGACTAGAGGATTTAATGTGTTTGACACAAGGATCTCCAGTGACGGCAAATGGATCATGATGTCTGTAAAGATATAAGAATAGCTGACTAAGGTGTTGTTGATGAAAAAAGAAAGGAAGAAAAGAGGGAGGGAAGGAAGAAGGAAGGAAGGAAGGAAGGAAGGAAGGAAGGAAGGAAGGAAGGAAGGAAGGAAGGAAGGAAGAGAGGGAGAGCAGAAGGCTGATGTCAGGTACTACAAAGGAAAATCATCTCTTTCATCCAGCTTCCAGAACTACATCTATCAACATCATTGATTAGATCCCCTTGGAGAATGATCCTGCAATGCCTCCACAGGAATATATAGTAAATATTCTTTCTTGCTCCAAAAACACCTGAAGTCATTTGCTGGGATAAAGGCCTCTGGGGAACAAATAATACCCAGACTTTCCAAAGTGACACAAAAGAACTCCTATCCCATATCTCCAGTCTGAATGGAGCGCTTAGGGAAGCCAAGCAATCAATAGAACCATGGCCCAGGATCATCAGATTACACAAAAAGTAGGAGGTTGTCTTCTAGGTCTTTTCCTCAGATTTTAAATGTAAGTGATGTATTAGTTTGCATTAGCTGGATTGAACCATAAAATACATTTAATAATTATTTTTCATTCCATTTCCTTAGAGTCCATTTTTCTATACATGAATTGTATCTAGAGGTTTGTAATAAATTGTTCAAATGTTTTCTTTTTTCCTCTCATTTTGCAGATGTTAAGCACATGGAGCTCAGATGTGAATTTTCCTTCCTTTGACATACAATAATCTTTAAACATTTTGATCAGAACAAAAATGTTTTTATGTTTTCATTTCTTAACATGAGGGCATTATAAACTCTTCAGCTCTTTGAGGATATTCTGCACAATGAAATGCTGTAGGTTTAGAGATTGCTAGTTGATTTCAACATGCAATTGAAGCTATCATGACTACTTTATTCAGACTTTGATATTTCTGCTACTGCATTTTACAATCTTTTCAAATCTCAGTGCTGAAAGATAATGAAAACCTTTTAGCAAAATATTCTTAAACTTCTCTGTGCCTAATTTCATAACAATAACCTGCTTGTTCAGTTCTATAGAACTCAGGCTTCCTGTGTGTCCCCTAATGTACCATTTTCATTTTCAGCAGCAATTTTATTAACCTGTCAGGAGTGATGAAACAGATACCATAGAACATTTGAGCATTAATAATACACTTTTGCAAGTATTCTTTTCTCTAGTCCACCATAACATCTGACCCAATATAACATCTTATGGACTGGCCTGAAAATTTTTACCTCAGTGAATTGGTCACCAATACTAACACTATCTTAGAAAAAAAAATGTTTGTTTTCCACAATGTATTTATCTAGTTACTTCTTATTGTCACATTTGTAAGTATTCATTTATCTTCCTATTTAGGTGACACTTTGGGATTTGAGAAAATTAGAGTGGTACATAATGAAAAAACATCCTCATAGGCCAAGCATTATTAGCTAGTTATGTACAGGTTATCTGAGATGATGGCTAAGAAGAAACCAAGAGTAGATTCCACCTACCTTGCAATTGTTCTTAGACTATTTATATTTACTAGTAGTTATTAGTGTAGCAAAATAAATATATATATGTGTGTGTGTGTACCAAAGAAAGAATAGAAACATCATCCCTGGGAAATCAGAGTAATATGCTGAAATGAGCACACTTTTTTGCTATCTTTGACTTCAGACTTCAACTGCTCACTTGTTAGTTGTGACCTAGAGCAAGTCATTGAGTCCAGGGTCATCCTATGTAAATTGTGAACAGTTTATACATGACTCAGAAGATTGTTCTGAAAATAATGAAATACATCTAGCACAATATCTAATATATCATAAGTGTTTACTGAATGTTAGTTTTTAGGAAAAAGTTCTGTATTTGTTTATTTATTTGTCTGTTTGCTTTTGGCATTGGGAACTGAACCCAGGGCACTCTACCACTAAAGCTACATCCCCAGCCTTTTGTATTTTTATTTTGAGACAAGACCTCACTAAGTTGCTGAGGCTGGCCTCAAACTCGGGATCTTCCTACTTCAACCTCCCAAGTCTGGGGGCATGCACCACCACACCTGGCAAAACCATTTTAATAGGGGAAAATAATCCCCCAAATTCAAGTGCTAGATGAGATGATTTCTCAAATTCCCTCCAGTTCTGTTTCTGATTATCTAATTCCAAATGAAGGCAGAAGAATCAACAAAGCAATTCCGGCATGGCTCTCATGCAGAAGTTCCAGTGACATCAAACATCCCACCCGCAACACGGTGCATTCACATACTGTCAGCTTCAGCTTTACAAAGCCATTTTCCCACATTGAATACTCACTATGTCACTGGGACAAGAATAAGTTTTTAGTTAAGAAAACAGATTTTCCTGGGTTGGAATTACAGGTGTCTAAATTTAAATTTTACTCTCAGGATACATGCCTTTTCTAGCATGCCTAAAAACACAGTCTGATCAAATCCATGTATCTCCCACCCTAGGGAAGACACAGCTAACAACTTCATAATTCCCACTTTTGATAAATCTTCAAAGTCAAGATTAACAATAAAATTCAGCCAGACTGAGTGGTTTATGCTGGTAATCCTTGCTACTCAGGAGGCTGAGGCGGGAGGACCACATGTTTGAGTTCAGCCTGGGAAACATAGTGAGACCTGTCTCGAAATAGAAAATATATAATTAAATTAAATAAATGCACATCCATGGGAGATGCTAATGGTAAAAATGATACTGTAATCATCTCTAGGCCTTCTCCTGGTGGAAAGATTTTAATGTTTCTTTTTGAAATTATAATTATATTTTTAAAGCCTATTCTGTTTTTCTTATATCATGGGTGGGTTGTGTGTTTGAAGATAGGACCTTAAAAGTAAGGTTAGTATAGCCATTATGTACTTCATGAGACTACTTGATGTTTTATTGTGTAGCCTCCTAGTGATACTAGGATATATATTTATAAGGTCATTGCTTTTAGTGCCTTATTAAGTTGGTTTAATTCTGATCCCACCAATACCATCTTTGTGACCTTCACAAATGCTTACCTTGGCCAAGCACAGTGGTGCAGTCATCCTAGCAACCTAGGAGACTGAGGCAAAAGAATGGAAAGTTTGAGGCTAGCCTTTGCAATTATCAAAAAATAAAAAAGGCTGGGGACAGAGTTCATTGGTGGATCATCCCTGAATCCTATCCCCAGAATCAAAAGGAAAAACAAACTTATCAGACTCTCAATGTCCCATTGCGTATAAATCACATGAAATTCATTCCAAAAGCATGAAATGAGGCTTCAAAATATTACTTCTTGCTTCCTTCTATATTGCTTCATCCTGAGACTCCAACAATATTGAATAGATAATATTCAATCATCCCCTCCATTTATAGTTTTATAATTCTCTCCTCATTTCTTCCATCCCTGATTCAAGCAAAAAGCAGTATCAGTGGAAGGTTAATGAAGACTACCAACTGTTGCTGCAGATCAAAGAGGTCAAAAAGACATGAAAACTAAATTCTGAATTGCGTCTTGAAATTTAATAACCATTAGTGAAATAATTGGTGAAATGTAAATAAAAGCTGTAGCCGCAATAAAGGTATCAGGGTTAATTTCTTCATTGTGATTGTATTGTGGTTATGTAAGATAATGTATTTGTTTTTAGCAAGTGCACATTAAAATATTTAGAACTAAAGCATTATCATATATGCGGTTTACTCTCAAATGGCTCCAAGCATGCATGTGTATGAGTGCTTACACCTCTATATGCACATTCACAGAAAGAAAACCCAACTTACAAAGGTTGGACTTAAAACTTTTCTATGTAATGATGATGTCAAAGCTATACACATGCAGTAAAAACCACACTTCAAATTTCTAATTTTGATCTTTCCTCAGTCTAGCAATATGTGGTCTAATCCCAGCCCATCACGCCACCACCAGGGAAGAAAACCGAATCAACAGTGTACCATGCTGCTAGTGGATTTTGGATATAGGAATTCCATAAATTAGATGAGATATTCAACACTTTATTGTAAAATAGCTTTTATATTAAGTGAGTTTGCCCAGCTACAGCCTAATATAGGCATTCTGAGCATATTTAAGGTAGGCTAGACTAAGCTAGGATGTTTGATAGATTAAGTATATGGGGATTTTTTTGGTACTGGGGATTAAACTCAGGGGTACACGACCACTGAGCAAAATCCCCAGCCCTATTTTGTGTTTTATGTAGAGACAGGGTCTCACTGAGTTGCTTAGTGCCTTGCCATTGCTGAGGCTGGCTTTGAACTTGCGATTCTCCTGTGTCAGCCTCCCAGAGTGCTGGGATGCCAGGCATATGCAACCGCGCCCGGCTATTAAATGTATTTTTGACTGAAGAGATTTTCTACTTATGATAGGTTTACTAGGACGTAAGTCCATCATAAGTCAAAGAACATCTGTATAAATACATGCATACACATGGCCAATCCTTACTCAGGGAGTCCATATTTGCAAATTCACTTTCTCACTAAAATTAAGTTTTAACACAAAATCCATACTTGCGGAGCTTTTGTGGTCATTTGTAGACATGCACAGATTGGTGAAAATGTTCCAGTACAAACTTTCCCTACAGAGGTCATATAAGCCACCCCTCTGCCTTCTTGCTTCAGTTCTCCTGATGCAAATAATGTCCTTGTCATAGTATTTAGTGCCACGTTTTCATATTTTTGTGCTTTTTATTGATGATTTCACTATTTAAAAGGTTCCTCAAACACAATGTTGACATGCTGCCCTAGAGTTACTAAATACAGGGCTGTAATATGACCTATGGAGAAGACAAATGTACTGGAGAGTCTTTGTCCAGGCGTGAGCTACAGTGCTGTTGGCCATGAGTTCCAAGTTATGCATCAAGAATCTATCTTAGCAATGTGTGGTGGCACATACCTGTGGTCCCAGTGGCTCGAGAGGCTGAGGCAGGAGGATCTAAGTTCAAAGCCAGCCTCAGCAACGTAGTAAGGCACTAAGAAACTCAGTGAGACCCTGTTTCTAAATAAAATATTTAAAAAGGGATGAGGATGATAAACAAAGGAATCTATTTTGAATGTGTGTCTTTGAATAGAGAAACACAATAAACAAAATTATGTATGGATTAATTGAAGGAAAGGTCATAACCAGAGGCTCATAGGAACCTAACCCAGTATTTCTGTTGGGCACAATGACTCTATTTACTCTCAGTGCTCCAAGTGACTTTATGGATCAAAAACGACCACAAATAATAATGCAGGATGACAAAAGATAGGGAATGAAGGGAATAGCTAAGGACATGTAGTAACATGTAAATTTGGAGAATATGGATACTATCATGGAGGATTTTCTGTAAGTCTGTATTTTAAAATGAAATTTAAAGATTATAACAAAACAAAAGACATCATTCTTGATTCAAAGACATCTTTCATGGCTGAAAACAATCTAGAGGCACTTGATTAGGGCAGGAGATGCAGAAGTGCTTTGGGATGTGGAATGCTGAGGGCAGTGACCTGTTTACGCTGGGCAGCCATGGGCAGCATGACTTGGAGGGTACAGTCATGGTCCAGAAAAGAAGCACCAGGTACCAGAAATGGGAAGAGGCTCAAATGGAGAAGAAACACAGTCAGAAGCCTCACAGAAGCTAGTTGTGATGTGGTCTGAGCAAGCCCTGAGGTGTAAAACATCAAAACCAGGAGGCGACTGTCTGATGGACACTATTTACGTGGCATTGGATCGCCTGATAACCTTTAAAAAAGCGGGCAGAACCAGATAATTCCTCCTCTGCCTTAGTATTCATCTTTTCTCATTGTTGGTATTCTTCCAGAGGCATTTGCCAAAATTTTTTTCCTTCTACAAAGAATGGAGTTAATAAAAATGACAAGTGACAACAAAAACTTTATGTGTCATCTAGGGAAAAAATGTTTGTCTACTGAAATTGATATGTGTGTTCCTTGGATTGTAGGGGTTCAGGAGGCTGTTTCAGCTTGCTTGTTGGTTTAGGAAATAAGTACATTTGACAACATATCCCAGACACATTTTTAGGTGACTTTGTTATTAGATTGTTATATGCATACAAGGAAGTGCATGAATTATAAATATACAGTGTGCTATATTTTCACGAGGTTATCAGAAAAGAATATCATCAGACTTGCAGTAGTCTTTTTACTTCCTCCCACTGTTCCTCCATTACCAACATCCTAACTTTCAGATTAATTTGCCTATTTTTTCTTTCTTTCTTTTTTTTTTTTTTTTTTTTTTTTTTTTTTTTTTTTTTTTTTGTGTGGTGCTGGGGATTGAACCCAGGGCCTTGTGCATGTGAGGCAAGCACTCTACCATCTGAGCCATATCTCCAGCACAATTTTGCCTATTTTTGACAAACGATATTATACAGTTTGTGCTCTTTCTTTCTGATTTATTTTATTTGATATTATCTTTATAGAAGTCATCTATGTTTTTCCACACAATAATAGTTTGTTCTTTCTCATTTCAGTATAGTATTCTCTTATTTGAATATGCTAAAATTTATTTATTCATTTGATTATCAAAGGTGCTTGAGTTGTTTCCCATTTCGAGCTATTACTAATAGTACTACTATGAACACTCATGTTTTGGTACATATCTCTACACAAGATTTATTCCTAGTTGTGTGATCACTGGTTGTGTTAATCAGCTTTCTGTTGCTACAACAAAATGCCTGATATACACAAATTATAAGGAGAAAAGGTTTATTTTAGCTCATAGTTTCAGAGGTTTCAGTCCATGGTCAATTGCCTCTGTTGCTTTTGGGCCTGTGGTGAGTCACCACATCCTGGTGGGAGTGCATGGCAAAGGAAATTGCTCACCTTAAGGCAGCCAAGAGGCAAAGAGAAAAGGGAAATGGCTGGAGTTCCACCCTGACCTAACTTCCTCCTATTACTTTTACATCTTAAAGGTTCCCCCACCTCCCAATAGCTCCAGGGAATGGTGATTAAGACTTTAATGCATGGGCTTTTGGGGAAATTAGACATATGTGTGTATGTATGTTCGGTGTTCAGTTTTAATCTGTCAAAGAATTATTAAAGATTTAAACCACTTTAAACCTTCATCAACAGTATATGAAAATTATCCTAGATTACTTTTATTAGTGTTTCCTACTTTTATTTCATTATAATTAGAGGACATGCTCAGCGATACCTCTACTTTTTGGAAGGTAAATTTTTAATTGAGACTAAGTATATGAACAACATTTATGAATATTTCATGGAAAGAAGAAAAAATGTCTATTTATTTATAAATACATAAAATTATCAACTTGAGACTTGAATAACTTTGGAGTGGTAGCATATTCTTAAATGAGAAGACAATATCATACAAATGTCAGTCTTCCTCAAACTAAGATACAGATATAATACATTTCCATCTAAATTGCAATATTTTTGTAAGGTAAAAATTATGTTATAAAATTTAGACACACAATCTCAAAAATGTGATAGTAACTGAAAATGGAAAATGAAATAGTAAATAAATGCTTATCTTACATATAATGAATTACCATCAAGTTACTATAAATATTACAGGATGTGTTGTTACAGGAACACTCAAATTGAAGAATACAGACTCTAGAAACCAATCTAAGTATATAAGAATTTTGCATGTAAGTATGGATTAATAATATATTGGGTAAAATTAATTTGATTCCATGGCTATCCAGAAAATAAAATAATGCCCTATTTGATACCACACAAAGAAATAACACATTAATTTAAAAACTGTCACAAAAATTTCATTGATAAAGTATATAAAAGAATATTTGTGTAACTTTGAGGAATGGAGAATGATTAAGAAAACATTTTGAAACTCAGAAGCAATAGAGAAAATCATCACCATATTTGACTACATAACAAATAAAACTTCATTTCAAAAGTCCAGGACAAAATGAGATAAAATATTTGCAAGACCTATGACAAAGGGTATCAAAAGAGAAATTGACTAAGTGAAATGAATAAAGTCTGTTTTAAACTTAAATGTTACTCAGCTAGTAAAAAGACTGAGATCTATTTTCACTAACCTGGAAAATGTGCATTCTGGGAAGATGGCAGGGCAGGAGAGCTTTTGAATCTTCCTTAGTCCTCATACAAAAATAGTTAAAGCAAATGATTCAATAATAATATATTTACAACAATAATTCCTAACAAGGTAACCCTATGAACTCCAAAATGCAAGCTTTTAGAGACAAACCACCCACAGCCAAGCTACTGACATTTGCATGAAAGAAGCAGGGAGAAGCAAAAGTAAACCTGGCTGACCTAAGACAGGATAACACAATAGCCACCTTAAACTTCAGCAGCCATCTGGGGAAGAGCAGTTGCATCTGGGAAGCGCTTGCACCCTGCAATGGTGCCTAAGAGCAGAAAGGCATGGTGAAGCCAAGAGTTTGGAGCAGTGCAGCCCTGTTTTGAAACTAAACCCCAGGACTTCCTGTGTGATGGTATCACACACACAGGAAACTCCTGGAAGTAAAGTGAAAACTGAACAGAGTTGGTATAAGAGGGACAAAAGGAAGAGAAGATCCCAAAAAATTGAGCAAAGTGAATAAAGCTCAGAAATCTTAGAAGGCAATATGCCATGTTTTTAATACACAAGAAGGAAGGAAGGAAGAAAGAGAGGGAAAGAGGAAGGGTGGGAGGGAGGGGAAAAAAAGAAAAGAAGAAACAAGAAAAGGAAAGGGAAATTTGTTAAGACAGGAAGCTATCTGAGCCAAGCTCCTTAGAATAATTAAGAACAAAAATAACATTCAAATCAGCAATATAAAAGTATGGAGATCAAATCCCACACCAAATTGCTGCAGGAAAAAGAAGAAGAACAAGAATGATTCTTCTATAGACAATAAAAACATACCAGAAAGATATATGCAAAACACAGGTTAAATGTGCAAAGAACTATTTCAAACTAAGTAAAAAGGCATTAAGAAAATATACAAAAGTTGAAAGACAATGTAAATAAAAATTATAAAAATCTAAAACTGAAGTGACAGAACTCAAAAGTTAAAAATTAGAAATAAAATAATTTTAGGAATCAAGACTAACAGAAGAAACACAGAAGTAAATGAATGCAACAAATATGAGAGTTACTTAATGAAAAGGTAGAAAATTCATTTAATTAAATTTTAAAAAATGAAAATAATCAAATGATTTGAGTGACATAATTAAAGATAAGGAAAAATCTAATATATGGATAATAGGAGTCCTGAAAAGGGAGATTTTAAAAAATTAAATGTTATGAAAACTTTCCCCAAAACAATTTTTGAAAACTTTTTGGAACTATCTATTTAAATAATATGTTTACTTGGAGAATACAGAATCAGAATAACCATCACCAAGACATACCAATAAAATTTATAGCTATAAAAAAACTTTACTTGTTTAAGGAAGATAACACATGGTTTATAAAGCAGTATGAAAGTACATTATCATCAGTCTTTTTTTATGTCAGAAGAAAATAAAACAATATATTTAACATACTCAGGGAAAGAAAGTGCGAATCAAGTATTTTCTACCCAGTGAAACAGATCTTTAAGAATAAAGAACATTAGCAGTTATCAACATGTAAGAATTCAGGAAACATTGTTCACAAGAGTCCATGAATATATATAAAAGTAGCTTAAAGCAACCAAAATGACCAAAGAGACATTTACTTAAGGACAAGTGGTTAAAAATAAATACATAAATACATATAAAATGAACTCTAAATAAGGATTAAAACAGATTGTAGACTCTCACATGTAGATGTACTATAACTCTAAACATAAAAGAAGGAGTGTGACAGCATATAAAGCATTTTAGAATGTTTTCAGTAATTATAATTAATGGTTGTAATATCAGCATCATTATAAAAGTTACATGTGTAAGGTGGAGAAAAATGAATAATTATGAGATATTTTAATCATAACAGTCCTATGACAGGGCAGGATTTTTGGACTGTTAAGAAGAGGTATATCAGTCTAATAGATATTTGAATCAGAAATATCATTAAGAACACATGATATATTTTTAAAACTATATATGTGTACTAACTCTATACTGAAAAAGTGTAGAAACAATGATCAACCCAATAACAACAAGTATTCATACAGCCCCAGCTGTGATCTTGAAATCCTATTTCCCAACAAAAATGGAGGGAAAGGAAGGTGATTCCTGAGACACAACTGATTCTGGTCTGGGAAAGGAAAGGAACAAAAGAAATATGCGATACCTTGATATAGTAGGTGGCACAGAAACTATTAAAAACTGTTAGGGCCATAAACAAACTCAGGAACCAACTTGAAGAACAGTTCAAAACCCAAAGATGGAAATTTTGAACTTCATAGTTCTTCTTTTCTTATTGCATTGGCTAGTACCTCTAGTATGATGTTGAGAAACCATGGCAACAGGGTTTTTCCTTGACTTACTCCTGACTTTTAGGAAACTGGTATTTTCACATCACTTAGTATGATGTTAGCTATATATTTTGTAGTTGCTCTTATCAAATGGAGGAAGTTCCACTCTATTCCTTGTGTGCTGAGAGTTTTTATCACGAATGGGTTTTAGAATTTGTCAAATGACTTTTCCACAACTACTGATATGTGATCATATGCCTTTTAATCTTGAACCTGCTAATGTGATGGATTATATTGATTTTTTAAAAATCAGAAACAGCTTTGCATATATGAGATAAATGCCATTTAGTCATGGTATGTTATTCTTTGTACATACTGTTGTATCCAGTTTGCTAATATTACATTGAGAATTTTTTCATCTATGTTCAAGAGAAATATTGGTCTGTAGTTTTCTTTTTGATGTTTTTGTATCATCTTGATATCAGGGTAATTATGGCTCATGGAATGAGTTAGGCAGTATTCCTTCTGTTTTTATCTTCTGGAAAAATTGTGGCTAATATATATGGTATAATTTATTCATCAAATATTTGGGAGAATTTACCAGTGAACCCATCTAGTCCCAGTGCTTTCTGATGGAGTAGTGCTAGATTTGGATTTGGTCTAAGTATGTTCCTGAAGAGTTCACCTGGTCTTCAACATGGTGATATTAAGAGGTGGTGGGACCTTAAAGAAACAAGGCTTAGTTAGAAGTTCTGTGGTCATTAAGGGTGCTGCCTAGGACGGAACTGATGTAGCTCTCATGGGACCCAAGTTAGTTCCTATGACACTGAGTTATTACTGAAGAGCAAGACTTGTCTCCCCCCACCAACCCCAACAGTCTCTGACTTCCTGTTTCACTATGTTATCTCTCTTTTAAGTGTCCTTGCCATTTTGCCATTCATCATGATGTGATGCAGCCAAAGAGGGTCCTCACCAGAATCTGAACACACAGGGCCACCAGTCTTGGACTCTGAGCTAAATAAACCTCTTTTCTTCATACACTTTCCAGCCTCACATTTTTTTGTAACAGTGTAAAATGAAGTAACACAGGAAAGTTGTTAATTGGTCAGAATTATAACTTTTTAAAAATTATTTGATGACCTCCTGAGGATGTCTGGAAACTGATTTCTTATATTGAAAATTAGGTAAATAGAAATAATAAAACATTATTTTGCCTTTCCAATAACTATACCTCTGGGCAATTAAATAGCAAATATGGGAGCTATAAATAATATAAAATTCAATTGAAATAATTTAAAAATTAAAACAAAATATCACTACTCTGAAGCCAAATGCTTTAGGCTGTAGCAAACATCTCCAACTGACCAGAAAACCAATGTAAACTCCGGATATAATAACATGAGCTAGCTAGGCACATGGCACATACCTATAATCAGCACTTGGGAGGCTGAGGCAGGAGGATCACTTGAATCCAGGAATTGAAAACCAGCCTAGGGAACATAGTAAGACCTGTCCCTCAAAAAGAGTGAGGGAAGAGAGGAAAAAAAATAACTACTTGGAAGGACTACTGAGTAAATGAAAACTGGCAGTATCTGATGGAGAATCCATGGTAGGAGGAACACAATAGTTAGATAAACTAGGTTCCGATTTTCATAAATTGACTAGGAACTGGACATATCCAGCATAGCCTTATTCAAAATGGCAGAAAGCTGGAAACAACCCAAATATGCATAAATAAACAAATGTGTTAAATCCATACAATGACTACTACTAGTAATAAAAAAGGAACAAACTACTGATTCACACAGAAACAGAGGTGGGTCTCCAAAGCATTGTACAATGTGAAAAAAGCTAGACACAAAAGGCTATATACTACATTTATCCAATAAATGATATAAATAAATAAATATATTTATTGGAAATTCTAGAAAAGGCAAAACTAATGGTAAAAAGGAAATTGGTGATTTTCATAAAGCAGTAGATACACAGAGGAATCAGAATGCAAAGAAGCCTGTGAGAACTTTCTGGGATAATGGAAAAGTTCTAAATCATTGTGACAGCTTCTTCACTGCATGTATTTATCAAAATTTATACAATAACACATTTAAATGGGTAAATTGCATTGTGCATAAATTATACTTCAATAAGACTAATTTTAAAACAGCAAAATCCAGCTGAAGAAATGAAAAATCACTTGTGCTTTTGCCAAAGTTATTAGATATGAGTCTAATCAAGCCTTTGGATCCAGTTGCCAATTTGAAGGAAAAAATGGAGGACAAATGACTGTTAAATTGCACCAGGGGTGTGAATAGACACAATCCAGATTCGTGAAACTCAAGGAGTTATTAAAATAACCTTTTTAAAAAGGATTTTACAAGGAGTTATTAAAATATCCTTTTTTAAAAAAAAGGCAAAGGAGAAACAATATTATATATACACAATATATGCTATATATGCAATATGTAGTTCTTGTATATATATATATTATGTATACATAATATAGTTTCCCCATTGTCTTTAAAATATATATAATATACATATTGTTTATATGATGAAAGTGTGAAATGACATATATCAAAACTTTAGCATTGATTAAGTCAGAAAGGTGGGATTAAAAGGGAGAATTTGCTGGGCACTGTGCTGCATGCCTGTAATCCCAGCATTTTGGGGAGCTGAGACAGGAGAATTATGAGTTCAAAGCCAGCCTCAGCAAGGGCAAGGCGCTAAACAACCCAGTGAGACCCTATCTCTAAATAAATACAAAATAGGGCTGGGGATCTGAGTTTAATCCCTGGTACCAAAAAAAAAAAATGGGGAGAATTTAACTTCTTTAAATTCCTTTGTTCTGCCAATAATACTTTTGGTTGGCTATCATTCCTACAACTTAAAATAATCACAAAGTTTAAAAAATGAAGAAAACTTTGACATAAGCATTTTCTAAATTGTCTTTTCTGGAACACTAGTATTCCACAAGATGTTAACAGGTATTCCAGCTAAAATGTTCAGCAGTCAAATAAATGAATAAAGAACATTTTAGAATTTCAAAATGCAAATTAGTATTTTAAAGGTTATAAGAATTCCCACATGTTTAACTTCACTCAGCTTTTTTTCCCACCCAACTTTTTTTAAACTCTGAATGCTTTCTTCACAAAGTTCCTCGTAACATCTAGCAGCTATGGTGTGTTGGAGCCAGTTTGTACAGCTTGTGAGATCCAACTGTGTATGTTTCTTCCCAATTTTGAATTGGGAAGCTTAAAATCAACTTTACATTAGGAAGCTTAAGGTTGGTAGCTTAAAATCAACCATGGTGGGAATATGACACCATGGAAATCTACAATCTCTACAAATCAGGATTCCACCTGCTCCCAAAGCCAGTGGTTAAATGTTTTCCAGCATACCACAGCTTAACATAGTCAACATTTACCTAGGACACTGGGAAATTTTGCTTTATATTACTTCTTTAACAGGAATCCAGTAGTCCCCGTTAATTTTAAGTTTGTTATATTCCTAATTTAAAAAGCAGAAACAAAAGAAATTTTATTACTCCCACTATATTAAAATGTATTCACAAAGATTTTTTTTTTAAGTGTTTAAAAGAAGATTAGGGAAGAGTGGCAGTTGAGAAAGTAAAAGAAGTTCAAGTTACCTCCTGCTATTGTTACTGTACACACACAGAATTCTGAGGGCTGAGGACATTCAGGATACTTTCAAAGCAGAAAGTACATGGAACGCAGTATCATTTTTGTGATACTGGTTTTCTTAGATACTATAAAGTTCCAATTTATTTTTTTCTCTAGCCACAGTTTCCCTGGATCCCATAGGTCAAAGTAGCTCCAATTCCCCACAGGATAGTGTATGAAAATAATTCTAGTTTTGTGTATTTCTGGCTGAGATGACCAGTGTCCTAAAGAATGTTGCCACATCCACGTTGAACCAGCAAGCAACTTCCTCTGTCAGACTAGTTTGAAATGTGCTTCCAGTAAACGCCATCATTGCTGGCACCTACGTCATCCCTTTAACCTTCTCTCAGCTCCTTTTACACAGACTCCTTGGAGATTAAAACTTTGAACAGCAGCAGAATAGTGGGAAAGGGGCCAGTGGTTAGAGATTTTTGAACAGGTGGTGGACAGCAAGAGTGAAATAATGATATCAGTAAAACATCCTTAAAATGGAAAATTTGTATTATCCGTTAACCTTATAAGAAAAGAGACAGGTGTTATATAAATCAAGTCCCACCTTGCCAGGCCTGGGCTGCTGGCAGCGGCCTACCTTAAACAGAATTAGAACACACCACACAAATAAACTATGTAACATGCGTCTGTGAAAGCAAAGCGGGAATCTCAGCAACAGGAAAACAAACCCTGTTGCTCAGTAACACCATGGCCATGAGCCGTACAGTAACACTGAGCCCAGCCCTTAAAGCAAGACTCCAATTCTTCATTCATGGAGTCATGCATACCAGAGTCACAGGCTGGCATGCCATAGGCTTGGAGTGAAAGAGGAAACTCCGATCACGAATTGTGCTCTGGGCTTTCCTCACACACAGTGGTAGAAACGACAGGAGCCCAAGTAGAATTCTCACCGCAGTGTGACTGCTCCATCCGTGGCTGACGAGGGCCACTTGCCACATACTAGTACAGGGTAAATCACAGTGAAACGAGATACGAGGCACACAAATACCCTGATCATATAGCATTCACAGAGTCGTACTTATACAATTTTAATTTATAAGAAATGATAGTACAAGCCAGGCATGGTGGCGCACGCTTGTAATCCCAGCACTTAGGGAGGCTGAGACAAGAATAGTGAGTTCAAAGCCAGTCTCAGCAGTGGCGAGCCGCTAAGCAACTCAGTGACACCCTGTCTCTACATAAAACACAAAAGAGGGCTGGGGATGTGGCTCAGTGGTCGAGTGCCCCTGAGTTCAATCCCCAGTAGCAAAAAAAAAAGAAAAAGAAAAAGAAATGATAGCACAGTCACATTTAATTCTGGGGAAAATTAAATAAGCAGTTGAGATTTTGTCATTCAATTTCCCAGTGCACTACCTGAGGAAGATGAGGGAGTACTGCAGACGGCCCAGCCATTTCTCCTGTCAAAACATCTCCAACTTGTAAAGCACCCTGTTTCTGGAAATGATGCTGGATGTCTTCATGCTGACAGGTGAACTTCCAACATCTTTTTAGACTTACATGAGAAGCATACATCAGTTTTACCTCCTAACGAGACCTTTGGGTGTTGAAGATTCTCTAAGGAGTTCTTAGGACTTATTCTATGGCCTCTACCAAAGTTTAACTTTTTTTTTTTTTTTTTTTGGAAGGTGAAACTATTTTCTTCATACAAAAATACTGTACACTTTCTCAAAGAAAAATGTACCCCATCATATGGTTCTGGGAGGTTAGTTGGAAAAAACACATTTGAACTGATTCCTAAAATCAGTACTTGGAACACAAAGCTATTCATATCAAATTCCAAAGAAAAGGAAATATTCTAATCTTGGTGAGATATATACGTATATGTATATATACACACACATATATATACATATATTTTATACATATATAAATATGTACAGATTACATAATACATAAATATAATAATTTTATGTATATTTTATTCATATATAAATATATGTTATATAATATTATATATGTGTATGTGTGTGTGTGTGTGTGTGTACATACACAATCTTGGTGAGATTATGTACACATTTTTTCCCCAGTACTGGGGATTGAACCCAGAGGCACTTTACCACTGAGCTACATCCTCAGCACTTTTTACTTTTTATTTTCAGATAGGGTTTTACTAAATTGTTGAGGTTGGCCATTAACTTGCAATCCTCCTGTCTCAGCCCCCACAGTTGGTGGGAGTCTATGTGTATGCCACTACACTCAACTAATCTTGATGTTAATTTGACTCCATCATAAAAGCTATAGCTTATGTACTATTTATTTTCATTTACTTTATAGTTCGGATCTGAAGTGTCCCACAAAGGCCCATGTGTTCAAGCTTGATCACTAGCCTCTGGTGCTATTGGAAAATAGTGGAATTAGGAGACAGGGGACTAGTTGGAAGGAGGTTGCATTATTGGGGATGTGCCCTGGAAGGGTACCTCTTCCCCTCTCTCTCTCTTTGCTTCCTGGATATGACAGGTGAGCAGCTTTGCTCCACCATGTACTCCCTGCCATGACACACTGCCTTGCCACAGGCCCAAAGGCATGAGAATCAACTGACCTCCAAAATCATGAGCCAAAGTAAACCTTTCTTCCTTTAAGTTGTTTATCTCAGGTATTTCCTTACAGTGACAGAAAGCTGATTGACTCACTTGATTTACTTGATTTGATGTATTTCTACCAAAAAAATTCAATAGTGTAGAGAGATAAGGATATTAAAACAGAAAAATTAAAGGACTTGCCTAGGGATGCTTAGCAAGGCATAGAGCTAAGAATGTGACATCAAATATTCACTGTCCTTATTTCTTGCTTCTTTGATTTCTTGAGTTAGTACAACATAAGCACTATATTCCAGCCATTCTGGTGGATGTAAAGAGCAGGAAAATAAGTACCCTAGTTTGTTTCCTATAGGGTATTCTTGTTGAACGGGAGCCCAATGAAAAACCTCTAACTGCCTCTCAGATTCCCTTCCCTCAGAGAAAGAAGGCCACTGGTGAGTTGTAATTGAGATGAGCTGACTTTTGTGCTGTCTCTGAGATCTGCCCCTGGCACTCACATTTCCTGGCCCTTAGCTTGATGAATGTTGGCACAGTACAGTAGCTATTGCTTGCAGGAGTCTTAATGAATGATTGCATTCTGATTGACTTCTAGCCCAGACAAAGTACTGAATATACTCAGTCTCAATACCCAGTGGTTCTTCCATTAATGACCAGATGAGTTAGTAGATCAGTCATTAATAAATGTAAAGTTAGATTCAGTCACAAAGGTAGGGACCAGTTAGTGTGACTTGTGGCACATGGATAGAAATCAAGATAATAGGTACTGATTTGTAAGATTCTATGGGGGCTCAAAATAGGTAGCCCAATAAAAACAAAATGATAATGAATTTTTCTTGGTAACCATAATTTGTTTATTACTGCTAGGAGTAAAATGTTTCCCCATCTATCTCAGGTTGGGTTGACAGAAAGCAATATCATGTGATAACAGGATCCTAAAAAAAACTCAAAGGGAGAAGGTACTAAGTAAGAGCAGCAGGTTGTACTTTCAAATATCATTGTGCAAAAATAGTACAGATAGAGTCTGGAAAGTGCTGGGATTACTTTTTTTTAAGAGCTGGAGATTTTTTTCTGAGCATTCTTAGGCAAGAAACTGTTGTCTTTCTGAGTCTCAATTTCTTCATATGAAGATTGGAGTGACATATGCCTGTAATCCTAGTGGCTCAGGAGGTCTGATGCAGGCGGATTGCACACACAAAGCCAGCCTCAGCAACTTAGAGAGGCCCTGTGCAACTCAGTGAGACCTGGTCTCAAACTGAAATATAAAAAAAGGACTGGGAGCCAGGCACGGTGACGCATGCCTATAATCCCCACGGCTTGGGAGGCTGAGACAGGAGAATCAACAGTTCAAAGCCAGCCTCAGCAAAAGGTGGCTAAGCAACTCAGTGAGACCCTGTCTCTAAATAAAATACAAAATAGGGCTGCGGGTGTGGCTCAGTGGTTAAGGCCCCTAGGTTCAATTCCCAGTATCAAAAAACAAAAAAAAGAAGATTGGAAATAATCTTTTTCAGAGCATTTTTGTGGAAGTTAAATAAGGTAAGATGGTGAAAATATTTCCTGATTTATTAAGTTCTATAAAAATACTAATATTTCTCAATATGATACAGGAACTTGAAATAATTTGTTGTTTCGATTTTTCAGTCATACTCAGCTTTGGGAAGAGGAAGAAAATACAATAATGTATTCATTAATAGATATTAATTCTTTCATAGCAAAAACAAAACCACACAATTTTCATAGCATCCTATTCTACACATTTATTTGCAGTTCCCTCCTGGCTCTTTTCTAAATATTTTTTTTCTTTTATGGAAAATACATCATTAATGAAAAATTAGAAAATATACAAAAAGGGCATGAAACATTGTAACACCACTCAGACATTAACACTGTTAAGTTAACCACATTTATTTTTACTCATTATTTTTAGTTACATGTGAAAGTTAAATCCATTTTGACATACTTATGAATTTTATTTTGTACCACAAATTGGACTGTGCTATTTATTGAATCATGTTTAATTATTTGTATTTTATAATAATATTCTTTTTCTTTTTCTAGTCTTTTTACATATTCTTCAAAACATTATATATCCTCAAATATGCCATTTCATATGTGACAAAATAATTTATCTAACCATTATTCTGCTACTGAATATTTCATTTACTTTTTAAAAATTCAAATAATTCTGCAATCAGTGAGCACAAATCCTTTTTTTTCCCCCAGTCTGTCTCCAAGAGGTGAAAATACTAAGGCTAACACTAAGGTTCTTAAAAATCTGACTAATCTAATTTTATCATAGATTGTATCTATTCCCACATTTAACAGCCATGAGAGGATCCATCCAAGCACATTCTTGCCAATATTGGTTATTATGTTTTCAATATCTTTTGCTTACTTGACAGAAAAAGGTATTCCATTTTATTTATTTTACTTCTAATGATGTTGAAATTAAGTAATCATATTCTTAATAATTCATGTCTAATTGATGATCTGTCACAGTAGTTAAAATTTCTCACATTAAATTTTTCTAAAATGTCTTTGAATTTCAAACACTTTCACCTTCTCTAACAGTAATACTATACCATTCTGTATATAAGGGATTCAAATATTTTTATCTTCACTGCTGATTTTATCATCGTTTGATGAAAATGACCCACTTTATTCCATTTAATGTTCTTAAATCCTGCATTATCTAATACTAAAATTACTCTCTTGACTTTTTATTTGCCTTGCATGTACTTGCCAATATTTCCAAATATTTTTGTTTTAGGTAGAGAAATTACAAGTAGCCCAGCACAAATGTCCATTCATTGGAGTAGTTAACTCATATACATTTTTTAATCCAACTAATATTTGGTCATATTTCTATATGCATTTTCTTTTTGTTCTTTTTAAATATTTGCTTACTGGCTTGACTTCTCTGTTTTTCCTGATGGAGGCTTGTTTTTTTGTTTGTTTGCTTGTTTTCGTTTTGGGGTTCTGAGAGGTTTTATGTTTTGTTTATTAACTTTAGTTGGAAAGAAAAATTTCTGCATTTATTCCTCAAGTAACTAAAGTTTGCCAAAGATGATCTTGAAACTCTTAAACAAACTGGAAGAGTTAAAGGCAAATTAGTAATTTGTTAACTGCCCTTTATGAAAAATAAAATGTTTGTGCCTTTGCTTTCAAACTCATTAACTTCTGGATTTTAATTTAATTTGGAGTATTAACCCTTTGTTTTTCCTTCCTTGATATTTTATACAATAAATTAAAGGGAAATGAAATTTTATAATTGTGTGGTACTAATAATTCAAGTTAGTGTCCTTTTGCATCCACTATTTCCTTTATCAATAATTCCAGTCTTTGAAGCAATTTCTGTTGTTGTAACTCAGGTTTCCAGAGTTTTTATTTAAGTTGCCTGGAGAGCACATTTGGAATACATATCTATCACAGCATACTCTTCTGTTGCCTTCACCTGTTGATACCTTAGCTGGACAGAGAATTTTTTTAAAGTTCTCTAGTAAAAATAACAACAGTGGTAAGAAGCAGCAGAGGAGGAGGAGGAAAAAAAAGAAGGAGGATAAGAAAGAGGAGTAAGAGAAGAAAACAAAGAGAAGAAGAAGGAGAGCAAGCAGAGGGAAAATAACTCACATTTTGCTTACTGTGCTTTAAGTCCTTTTCTAGATACTTTAAATATATTCATTTATTTAATCCTAACGAAAACTATATGAAGGTGCCATTTATTGTCTGCATTAAACTATTGATGAGAATGAAACACAAAGAGTATATGGAGTTTGGCCATGTTTAAATAACTGATATTCAGCAGAGCTAAGGTTTAAAACCAGACAGTCGGGGCTGGGGCTGGGGCTCAGTGGTAGAGCACTTGCCTTGCATGCGTGAGTCACTGGGTTCAATCCTCGGCACCACATACAAATAAATAAATAAAATAAAGATATTGCATCCACGTACAACTAAAAAAAATATTTAAAAAAAAAAAAAAAACAGACAGTCTAACTTCAGCCTCTCCATGACCTTGACTCTTTTTTTATTTTTATTTTTTTGGTACTGGGGATTGAACTCGGGTACTCAACCACTGAGCCACATTCCCTGCCCTATTTTGTGTTTTATTTAGAGACAGTATCTCGCTGAGTTGCTTAGCATCTCACTGTTGCTGAGGCTGGCTTTGAACTCACGATTCTCCTGTCTCAGCCTCCCAAAGTGCTGGGATTACAGGCATGTGCCACCATGCCCTGCTAATGACCTTGACTCTTGACCCCTTCCTTTACATTGTAGCATTTAATAGTGAGGAAATTAAGACAATTGATTTCCTTTGTCAGGAATTTAGAGAAGCTGTGCTCAATTTTGAGAGGTTCTTTGTATTTTTCTTGATGTTTGTATGATGCTAGATTTTTATGAATGCCGGAAAAACATGACCTGGTGTGGCTCTGATTTCATGAAGGTAACCCGATGTTACTTCAATGTACACTCCTGCTTTGAGGCTGAGATGATTCATTTCCTAAAAGGTGTTTTGTGCTTCAACCATCACTTTGGATTCATCCTTTCTGTTTTCTATTTTTATCAGTACTATTTTAAACTGATTAGTATCTTGATAGGTCATCCATGTCTTTCATATTTTTCTCCCCTTCAATTCTGAATTTTGGGTGAATCTATTTAATTTACTTTTTACTTCATCAATTCAATTTTCATCTAATATTTACCTCTTACCTTTACTGATTACACAATTAAGATTTCCATATGAATGTAACACTTCCACATCATAGATTATTTTATTCTCCTTTTACATAATATTCCCTCTTTCTCTCTCTCTTTCAATGATTTTTTTTTTTCTGTTACTTGTCCTACAGGAAAGAGGGTGTGCTCACTTACTAGAGGTTTAGACACAACTAGAATGATAGAAATTATACTGTTTCTTTTCACATTTTCAAAGACCCTTGTTATTTTAGTCAGCTTTTCATCACTGTTACTTCCCATCTTTATATAGCCATGTGTCTCAAAAACACACCCCAAACATTGCATCCAGTGAAGACAGAGGTCCAGATACAAAACAACCAACTTGTTCTACCTCACACATCAGAAAATCAATTTGCATGGTGAAACAATCATGACCATTAAACTCTAACCCCACACACCATCTCCTTTACAGTTTGGATGGACTATTGTAATTCATCTTGAGCAAATTATTTGATAAATCAAACATGAACTAAGAAAGGAAAAGCATTCCCTGATCTTGTACACACACACACACACTCCACACCAGATATATATAAATATGATAGATTCAATGTATAATAGATATTAAATATGCCTATTTAAATATAAAATATTATATGCAGCTACAGATATAGATATATATTAGATATGGGTATAAATAAAGATATAGATATAGATATCAGTGTTAGTTTGAAATTTGACAGTGTACTGTCCAGAACATGTATTTAAGCATTTGCATTAGAAATCCATTCATTATGCAAACCATTATCCTTCCACGACAATTGGGCAAACAGCAGAAAACAAATCAGAAAGGAAGAGAGAGAATGAAAACTCAAAAGCTTGACAAATCACTGCAACAAGAGATTCTTTTCTCAATTTGCTGATGGTCTGTTCTCCAGATTAATCGTAATCCGATACCATATGTTTAGTTCAACCCCTACAGCTTTTAGTGCGGTCAGTCTCTTTCAGACTCGGGCTGCTAGGTCAGCGGCTTCAGCTGCTTTTGGCAATGTTTTGATTTTTCACAAGAATTGTTACAGTAATTCCAAATCTAACGGAGTTTCTTAGATAAACTTAAGCAAAGAGCTTTTATATCTTCACTGGGATATCGGACTGCCAAGGAAGCCAATAATGTTCATGCATATTTATTAAGATGTATGATTAGGATCTGTAAATTCTCTGACAGTTGATAGAGAAGTTTGAACAATTGTCAATCTAGGATATGTATAATTATGTGTCCAAGTTAAATTTTTAATTTTTTTTAACCAATAATATTATTTGGATGTTTGGATAATAGTTCCATAAAAGGGAAAAATTAAATGCTTTGAAAGCTAGCATTCTCGGGGCTGAGGTTGTAGCTCAGTGGTAGAGCGCTTGCCTAGCATGTATGAGGTACTGGGTTCGATCCTCAGCACCACATAAAAACAAAGAAATAAAAATAAATAAAGGTTAATTCTTAAAAAAAAATAAAATAAAATTCTCTGTACATTTTATCATAAATTGAAGTCTTTTCATGGTAACATTATTGTTTACTTTTGGGGAAAATTGAGAGAGCATACAGAAGAACATGAAAGACAAAATGAAAATATTGAAAGCCCCAATTTATAACAAATGTGGCCAGTTCATTCTTAATAAACAAAAGAGTCTATACGAATGAATGAAAAAATGAACATCTCGAAGGGTCATCACTTCCCTGGAAGACCTTGGATATTCTCAATTTAGAAGGAAAAATGATTTCCAAATCTATTTTGATTTTTCTAATCATTTATTTCCACGTGAGGAAACATCACTCCTTATCATTCTCTGAAATGCTTCGAACTTTGTAATTTAAATCTTTGGAAACAACAGGTGTATGCAATGACTTCAGTGATTTCAGGGAATATTTCCCTCAACCTTAGGTAAGTGGACTAACTTGGAGAGACAGATATTCTCTGGGACAGTTGTTGCCAGCTCCTGGGGCTTAAAAATACTGCCTGGAGAAGTCTATTCCATATATTATCTCTAATAATTCATTTAGGGAAAATGACCTTGTTGTGCAACTCTGTTTGGAACGGTTAATTAAAATTAATGAGGATCTTGCTGTTTTGCACTGGCTTGTTTCTTAGATCAAGCTAGTTTAATCTAGACTGGTCTGACGTCCTGCTTGGACAGATTTGACATTCTGCCAAAAAGCCAGCAATAGGCCGTGGAAGGTTAAAATCTGAGCTGGCAAGTAGCAGAGTTCTGAAAGTTGAAATTGGGACATGAACAACAGAAGGGGTACCAAAGACCACAGGTAAAGATAGAAAACTTCTAAGTTACTAATGAAGAAAGCCAGCCGCTCTGTATCAGAAAGATTTTTATTTTTATTCTTTTGCTTTTTTCAGTTATCAATCAAGAACTATGCATAGACATTCAGAAAATTTTCAGTAATTAGCTAGACTTGGCTTTAAAATACATGCAGATGCAAGAAATACTGAAATTCTTAATGTCAGAGACCTATATTAAATCTGCTTTCTGTTTGCCTATTCTATATCCTTAAAAATAAAAATAATAATAGACTAGACTTGTTTCCTATAAAAGCCCCAATGTGGAGTTTTAGGAGCAGGGGATATTTCACTTTTAAAACATATTTTAAGAAGTGATGATTATTTAACAATTCACTCTGATTCCCTAAAGACCCATAAATGAAATGTAAATTACACTTGGCAGACATACATATTTCAGTCACACAAGAGGGGAAAGTAGCAAAGTTAGAGGAGCTATAACAGATCAACACACATGATTCCCTTCTCCTAACCAACTGCACAAAGCAGCATTGTTCTGTTAATATTTATATTATATGAAAACATGAGAAATAGCAATAATCACAATTTATAAATTATTTAATGGCTGCATTTCAATAAACATGTCTTGCTTTCATTATATTGCTGTGTTTAGTCTCTCTGACACTAGTTAGTGAAAAAATAAGGGGAATAATGTTAAGATGTCAATTTTGACCAAAAATGATACATAGATTCAACACAATTTCAATGTAAATCCAGCAGTATTGTATTTTGGAAATCACCAGGTGGACTCTAAACACAGATGAAAAGGCAAAAGGCATTAAAATAGGAAAAAATAATTTTGAAAAAAGAAGAACAAATTTGGAGGACTGACACTACCTATTTTCCAAATTTTCTACAAAGCTATAATAGCCAAGACAATGTGGTACTGAAGAAACAATAGACATATAGACCAACAGAACAGCATAGAAACCATAAATAGCCTCGCATATTTTCAACTGATTTTCAATAAAAGTCTGAAAACAATTCAATGGCAAAAGTATAGACTTTTCAAAAGATAGTGCTGCAACAATTACCTATCCATATGATAATAAAAAGAGAATCTTGATAGTTACTTTGTAACTTACACTAAAGTAACTCAAAATGGATCATATGTCTACTGTAAAAGCATAAAACTTTTAGTAGAAAAATTTTGTGACCTTGAATTAGCCAAAGATTTCTTAGGCATGACACCAAAATCACAAACCATAAAAGTAAAAAAAAAAAAAAAAAAAAGTAAAAAAAACTTCAGTGGCTAGGTATGATGGCAGAGACCTCTAGGGTCAGAGGAGGATAGCAGGTTCAAGGCCAGCCTGGACAACCTGGTGATTCTTTATCTCAAAAAAATCAACAATTTTTAATTTTTTTTTTAGGGCTGAGAAGGAAGCTCGGTGGTGCCCTGGGTTCAATCCCCAGTACCACAAAAATAAATAAAGAAATGCCAGGTACAGTGGCTGACACATATAATCTCAGCAGCTCGGGGGCTGAGGCAGGAGGATCGCAAGTTCAAAGCCAGCCTTAGCAACTTAGCAAGGCCCTAAGTAGCTCAGCAAGACCCTGTTTCTAAATGAAATATAAAAACGGACTGAGGATGTGGCTCGGTGGTTAAGTGCCCCTGGGTTCAATCCCTGGTACCAAAAATAAGTAAATAAATAAATAGATTTTATAAAAATTAAGAACTGCTTTCTAAAGATACTATTAAGAGGATGAAAAGACTAACCAAAAATATTTGCAGTACACATGTAGGATTTTATGAAGTCTATACATAATATCAAAATATGTCTCAAAAATTTATTAATAAGAAGTGAAATGATCCAGTGAAACTAATGGGCAGACAATTCACCATGGGTTGCATGCATTGCAAGCAAATACACAAAAAGATGTTCAAAATAGTTTATCATAAGGGAAACACATTTAAGCTACAGTGAGTTGCCACTAAACACCTATTAGAATGACTAAAATTAAGAAAAAATGAAACAGCACTGGTAAGACTGTGCAGCCATTGAATTTCTAATACATTAATAGTGAGGATGCAAAATAATAAATTTCACAAACATTGAGCAATTTCTTAGAAAGGTAAACTTACACTCATAATATATCAGTAATCTGACTGCCAGGCATTTACCCAGGTAACATGACAACTTATATTTAGATAAAACCCTTGTGCAAATGCTTACAGCAGCTCTCCTTGTAATAGCCAAGAACTGGAAACAACCCAAATGTCCCTTGACTAGGGAATAACCAAAATATGGAGCAGCCGCATGACAAAATATTAGTAAAGGAAAGGAATGAACTATTGATACACATATCAATTTGGGTGATTCTCAAATACATCCTGTGACAAAAGGAAGCTGGACTCGAAGAGCTATATATGGTATGAGTTCATTTATATGACACTCTTGCAAATGCAAAATGATAGAAAAGCAAAACGACTCTAGTGGTTGTGAGAGGCTGGGAATGGGGATAAGGGTTTACTGCAAAGGATCATGTGGTGCTGAGGGACTATTAGAACTGTTCTATAGATTAGGGTGGGGGCAGTAATTACATGGCTCTATATGTTTACCAAAACTGGTAGAATGCAACATTCCAAAAAGTAAATGGGAAAAAAAAAAATAAAGTGTTAGGGGCAATATTGCAAAAAGGAAGAGAGAAGATAGGGGACAAAATTTAGAGCCATTAAGAAAGAAAGAGCAAAGTAGCGTTGAGCTAGGGATGTGGGTGGCTCAGGCTAAGGTGAGAGTCCTATGTCAGCCACTTATGATCTTTAGCATTTGGTGTATTTGGGTTCTTGAGCAAGTTGTTTAACCTCTCTGAGCTTCCATGCCTTCTATGAAATGCAGATGCATGACATCCACTTCCCAGGTGGTTGTGCGGCTAAATGAGAAAAAGCATGTGCTTTATCTCAGCTCAGAGACTGACACATAATGAGTGTCCTCAGTTAATCATAACTGTAGCAGACGCCTCTGGTACCCTGTGTCACATCCTCTTGAATCACCTCTGATTTCAATCACAGATGGGATGTTTCAGATTTGTGTGTCTCCGACTCAGGATGCTCTGACAGCCTGCCATCTCAAGCATGTGCCTCATTTTCTGCGTTCTGTCCCAGGTCCTCAGAACACTGCTGGACGAGCTGGAAGTACAACTGAAATGTTGGAAAGGTAAAAGATCCAGGCAGTTCTCCACAATAGTGGATAGCAACCAGCCTCCTGTGCTTCAGGTGAAGATCCATGGAGGTTCCAACCAAATAGAGGCCCCTGGTCACAGCAGCAACTGTGAGAATGCACCTCATATTACCTCCTCTGCCCCAATATCACACTCCTGACTCCTCTCTAGCTTCCTGAAATCATCTCTCAAAAAAAACTATCTATCCCAGTGCCCCATTTCAGGTTCTTCTTTCAAGAGAACCCAAACTGAGACAATAGCTATTACCAAAAAGCTGCATTTTAAAATCAGATGCCACAATCATGAAATGCCCCTTCCTTATACTCCTACCCTTGCTTCTCCTCATTTAAATATTATTGACATTACAACTGGTCGTGCGCTAAGTACTTGCTGTACTTACTTTGCAGAGTAACTTACTGTGCAATCTCATATGGGGTTCAGAATTTACAAATACAGATTCCGTTTTGCTGCTTATGGCTCTGGGTTACCATCATGTTCCACTCTGGGCTCCTCCCCATTTTTGCTACCCAACAGAAAAATCTTTGCTTTAAAATGGCCAACACTCCAATTCTTACATCTCCAGTCACTGCTCCTTCTGCTTCTTGCCTCGCTCCTCCCCATTCGCAATATCTTCCCATCACTGAGCCACGGTGTAAGGTGTGCAGGGTGAGCTATATGGTCTCCCAAGCACAGACTTACCTTCAGTGTTCAGAGGGAGCTTAGAGAACATGCAGGTAGAAAGGGCTGTAAGGGCTACCTCAGAGATTAATGCTTTGAAGTCCTCCAAATATCTCCTTTTGCTGTTTCCTTTTGCCCTGACACCCATTCATAATTGTTTAGAAAATGGTTCACAACTATTTACAAAAACTACTTAACTATCAAAGAAAACTTAACCCTAGACTGTGTAGCAAATAAGCCCCACTCTAACAAGATTTAACAAACACAAAGGCAGTCTTGAAATATTGTTGTATACTTTAAAATGAGATTATTATCTATATATGGCACTCCACATCTGGTTATGATACCAGACTGTGCTTCTGATGGTTTTATAGCTTATACCTGTGCTGTCTAATAGAGCTTTTTGAGGTGATGGAAAGGTTCTATATCTATGATGGCCACTGAACACTGGAAATGCGGCCAGTTCAACTGAGGAAATGAACTTTTAACTTCCTTTCATTTTAATTCATTTAAATAGTCACACTTGGCTGCTCTTTATAACTGTATTGAACAGGCCTAGAGTTTCATCACCAATTATCACAGAAATTAAACCTGCATCTCCTGAGAACACTCTTTTTTATTGCTTTCTGTTTTGTTATTTTGTTGGGACTGACAGAGTAGAATTTTCCTAGGAAACACTAGGAATCATACCATTAAAATCCCTTTGAGTGTAATTATTAGTATATAAAAATAGTTTCATGCTTTAAAGTTTATCAATATACTAAGAGTAATAAACAAGACATATTTCCTTTGAAAATGTTGTAAGAGCTTAAAAGCTAAGACTTCTTGAACAGGAAGATTTTCCTTCAAAACTGAATATGTAATTCCACATCAACTTCCATACACTCTCTATATCCTCTAGGAAGAACAGTCTTGAACAGATTCTTAAATAAATCTAGACCTCTCACATTATTTCACTTCTATTATTTGGGACCATAAAGAGTCCCCAGGTTGTGCTGTCCTCCACTCCTTTTTCTACTGCCCATGTTACTGTTGAAAGCCTGAAGCTGTAAAACAATTTTTCCCTAGAGAATCTAACCTACTTAGAAACTATCAGCATGCAGACAATGGACAACGCCAAGTAACTTGGGATGAGCAAAAACATAGTCTAAAATAAGGTTTTCCCAGCCCTCCTTCAATTATGCTTTTCCCCAACAAATTTTAATTTCCAAACAAGTAAATAGTCTCCATAACTCACTGAAGCAAAAAGCTTCAGAAGCCCCTTCTTATTCCTAGTATTCAAGTGGAAAAGGTCCTGAGGCCAAAATTCAAGGCCACCTCTATGGATATCACCCAACAACAACTGGGCCATTTCTGCTCAGACCTCACAAGGAGCCATTGTGAGAGAATTTCAAACACTAGCTGTACAAGGTCCAGGCTGTGCTTGGTAAGCACAGGGGGCTTTTGGTGGTGACCTGCCGGACTCACAGATAGTTAGTTAGATCATTTGGTAGTTTGGTGACCTTATCTTTTGATTTGGAGTTGGATTTGGGGTTTCCTTCTTTTTATTTCATTTATTTATTTACTTATTTGTTGGTCTTTAATTTTTTTGCCTGTTTTGTTACTGTTGTCTTTGTTTTTGGTTTATTTGTTTGTTTTGTTGTTTTCTTAGTTGGTGTAGCTGCTTAGGTTATGTAGTAAGAGTTGTCAGAATATTGTGGTTATGACAGTGCAGTAGTCTCCTATGAAGAGACCCTCACAACCCATTATAGGGTCCTGAGAAACAACATACAGGGTGACTTTGCCTAGGTGAAACCAACCAGTCATCTCTCATCAGCACAGAGGTCACCGTGAAGGTCCTGCCAAAAGTAAAGCAGAATTTCATTTCCCCTGCCTTATATCTAAACTGAATATAATTATATCCAAACTAGAAATAATGGAGACCATGGAAAACCCAATGAGAATGAGCTATTTCAAATTATTAAAACCATTGAAAATATCTACCTCTTGATGGAGCTTGCAGGTGGGGGACAGCTACGGCACCACATCCTAAAGGTCAGGGGCATGCAGGAGGAGGAGGCCTGGAGAGTGTTGAGTCAGATCACTGCTCCTGTGCCCGACTGCCATGAGAAGGGCATCATACACAGACATCTGAACCTGGTGAACTTCCTGGTGGGTACCAGAGGAAACAATAAGTTCTGCAACTTTGGCCTTTGGCAGATTCCTGGTTGGGCAGAAGCTGGACACAATCTGTAGCACTCTCCCATTCTGTGCCCAGAAATCTTCTAGCAGGAAGAATCTGATGGCCCTGCAGTGGATGTCTGGAACCTGGCTGTCGTTTTGTACTTCATTGTCACTGGGTGCCTCCCATTAGATGGGAGCATCATTTTGCAGGTGAAGAGGCAGGTCCGTCATGCAAGGCTCAACACTCCCATTCATGTTCTCACCAAAGCACAAAAGCCTCCTCAGATACTGACTGTGGACCCCATGCAGAGGCCCATGGTCAACCAAATCATGGGCACCTGTGGCTGAGCCATGGCGAGGAATAATACTCACTAAGTCATTCTAGTGAGCTCCTCCCAAACCACCCAGACCCTAGAATAATGAAAATCTTGTTCGACATGGGTTATAACCTTTACAATACTTGGGAATATTTGGCAACCAGAAAATCTGATAAGGCGATGGCAACAAATCTGAAACTCCAGCACCAGACAACTCATGGGGAAGGCTGCACGTTCCACGTGAGGCCTGTGAATGCAGAGGTTGGGCCTTTCCATGCCCTGCAGGTGTTACCACTGTGCTTCCCACTCCCAGAGGATTGCCAGTTAGCCTGCAATTTGCACCTTCCCCTCCTTGGCCCCTAAGCATCAGCTGAGAGGCCAAACAGAGAAGAAAGGAGACAGAAGAGCCAGCCTGCATGCCATTACTCTCTGCAGCCCCCCAGCATGTCCCTGTGTCTCCCCACCCAGTTCTTGGACAATCCTCAGTGGGTGGGACACAGAGAGCAGCCGATCCTCCCAGGGCACATCAGAAGAAGACTCCCTCACCCCTGGGCAACCCCTGTGACAGTAGAGGGTACAAGGGGGTGGCCAGAGGATTGCCACCTGTGTTCTGTGAATACGAGGCTGCCTGCCAGTCCAAAAGACAAACCTTTTGTTCAGTAACACAGTGACAATGATGAGAGGAGGGCAGAATCGCCCTGGATTCAGAAACCAATGGGCTCCAGTGAAAGTGGATAGCCAAGACACACAAAGTCAACGGGCAACCAGAGGACTCTGAGCTCCGTGAATCCTGATATCATGGCATGGGCATCAGCCAAGTGTGGACCACTTCTGGCTTCTCTCCACTCTTTGCAGTCAGGAGGGCATCTGGAACCACCTGGAGACGAGAAGGCTCCTCCACCCCACCTGGGAGAGACATCAGCAACTAGTTTTCCTGGGACACCTTCCCCTTCCCTGTTCTCTGCCCTTTTCCCAGTGCTTCTGGGAGAGTAGTGATGGTTCTTAATAAATTTCTGTTTCCCATAATATAACTGGTTCTCCAAAGAGCAAAAGAGAGAGACGGAGAGAGAGACAGAGAGAAAGAGAGACAGAGACAGAGAGAGAGAGAGAAGCTTCAGGGTGAGGGCAGGAGCCCAAAAGCCACTATCTCCAAGGACTGATCCACTGTGCCTCCCTCTCCTGCTCAGTATAGACAAGACTTGGAAGTTTTGAGCCAGTGTAGACAGGAACTTAAGTAGAGCCAATGTAGATGGATACTTGCTCACCTTGACCTAGTGTAAACAAGACTCACTTAGAGACAGTGGCTTTAGCCAGAAGGAATCCCTCTCCCAATCTTCATGCCCCTTCCTGACCTTCTTCAATTTTTATGTTGGTCAAAGGATACAAAATTTCAGCAGACAGGAAGAAAAAACTCCAGGCATCTATTGTATAACAAGGTGACCATAGTTAATAACAACGTATTATATTCTTGAAAATTCCTTAGCTGTAGATTTTAAATCTTCTCACAAACATGACAAGCATGTGCAGTAAATGCATGTTAATTAGCTCAAATTAGCCATTCCAGAATGTATACATGTTTCAAAACATGTTGTACACAATAAATATATAAAAATTTTATTTGTCAATTAGAATAAATTTTTTAAATAAAAATAGACAAACCTAAACAAATAAGTTAATCCCCATGATCCACTAAAACTGTAATCTCAGATGCCAAGAATCTTTGCAGTTCTAATTCAGCCATCTTTATTCAGCCCCCTTTCTCTATACTTTTGGAAATGTGCCTTCTTGAACCTCTCTCCTGCCACTGTCCTGGTGTCTTCATTAGCTTTGTTTCTTTTTCCCTCCCTGATCCTTCCACTTTGGTTTTTCCTGTGTCTCCTCTATTACTCAGGTTTTCTCCTTAGCCTTCCTCCCTCTACATCTCTTAAAACAGAATCTATCCACTGCTGCATTTTAACCTTCAGCTAAAGGATAGTGACTCCAAAAACCTAGCCCCTTCCATACACTTTGGATCACATTCTAGAAGGAACACATCTACTTCCCACTCCATGTAACACCTCTGGGTCCTAACTTACCATCAGCCTCCCATAAACAGGTCCTATGCTGCGGTGCTCTTGACAAAGAAAATCAGAGTCATCTTTGAATCCTCCTCAGTTAGTGAATGAAGTAACCAAATCTTTATAGCAAATAAAATAAACAAATCCTCTTTCTCTTCCTACTATCACCACTTTGTTTCAATTTCCGGACAAATGCAACGTCTCCTTGTTAGTCTCTCTAGCTTTACTTTTCCTCTCTGCACTACTACCATATAAATCTTCCAAAGTTACTTCTTCCCCCATCTCCCCAGTACTGGGGATTGAAACCAGGCCTTAAGCATGTGAGGCAAATGTTCTACCACTGAGTTACATCCTCAGCCTTTGTTTTTTAACTTGAGACAGGGTCTTGCTGAGTTGCCCAGGCTAGCGTCCAACTTGTGATTCTCCTGCCTCAGGCTCCCAAATAGTTGCGATTATAGGAATGCACCACTGCACCCAGCCAAAATTATTTCTCTTAAATACCTCCCCTTTTCCAAAATTTTCAGTGGATCTTACATAGTGTTATATCCAAACTCCACAGCTTCTCTCTCAAGGGCCTTATTCTGACATTCACCACACCTTCTCTCCAATGACTTCCTTCCTAATGCAAACTCTGTTCCTCCACCCAGAATGCAGTATCCTGCTTCCAAGGGTTGCCTACAGAGCTTCTCCCCAACTCTATGCCAAAGAATGTCCTCCCCTCCCTATGCTGTCTGTCCATCTCTTGCTTATTTCAGGTCCTCTCTGTTCAACCTTTATCACGTGGCCCTTCAGGTGCTAAACCTCTTCTGATCATCAAGAGCAAACATTGCCCACATCACACACTTGTCAATCATAGTTAGATGACTCTTGTGATGTGAATGCACGAGTGAGAAGGGGTCCAAATATACATAAAATACTTGAAGGGTGTCTTACCCATGCTAAGAGATCAATCACCCTTAACTATTATTATTATAACCATTCTCATTAGTAGTACTATACTAATGTCCTAGCATCATTCTTGAAATTAGTACATTCTCAACAAACACAAACCCTATAAAATGATTTTCATGCATGAATGCTTTGCAAAGCAATTCATAAAGGCATAGAATGAAATTAGTTATCATGAGCTTAATGATTATGTTTGAAAAATAGATTTTGCATTGAAAGTTCTTTTATGAAAATCTTTATCCAGTTTGTGTATACATCCAAATTATAATATATTTAGTCTCTTCTCAGGGATAACAGCCCTCCTCCTACCCATCTGTCATGTCAGGTTGCACTGAGCAAATGCTAATTTACCTTTTTGATATACCATTTGACAATTTCTGGTTTCAGATATCATACGCAAGGTTGCACATCAGTGAATTAAATTTGAATCCATATTGTCAAGTGCATGTTTAGAATAAAATTATGTTGCATCTTTCATAAAAAAACTTAAAAGTAAAGTTGTATATCAAATGAGTGTATGCATGTAACTTGAATGCAGAAGATAAAAGCAAGGCAGAAGAAGTCATTATTATCTTATTGGCTATGAAATTACTGAATCAACTCAGTTGATTTATGGAAGAAGATCTAAGCAGCTTCGGTTGAACTTTTGTAGTGCCATTTCTGCATGCCGATTCCATTAATTCATTAAATAAAAAAGAGCATTCTTTTCATTCTAATCATCTCAGCTACCCATGTTAAATATGCTAAAAGCTAAACACAAGCAATAATATTCCTGTCATCTTTTTTTATCTGCCAACTCCTCAGAAATAATTAACCTATATTGAGAGAAGTAATTCTTCACTCAAAATGATTTTTTACCAATGCAAAGCAGCATGCAATAAAAATTCCTATAACCTGGCATTCAGTATAAAAATAGAAATGAACAAGCTCTAACATCATTTTAGCTCAATACAAAAGAGAAAATGGCTTGTGTTTAATTTCATAGAATAAATATATGTTTTAGGTTTGACAGATTTTTTTAAAAGATTTTTAATTTTAGAGACTAATTTATTGTTATCTGGAGTATTCAGGTATTTTCAAATTTTTGAATTTGGAATATTGATTTTTAAATATTTTTGTGTGAGGGATACTGGGGATTGCACCCAGGGCCTTCTGCATGCTAAGTAAAATGCTCTACCACTGAGCTACATCCCCAGCCCTTTTTGTCAATTTTATTTTGGTACAGGGTCCTGCTAAGTTACTCTGGTTACCCTCAAACTGGCAATCCTCCTGCCTCAGGCTCCTGAGTAACAGGGATTACAGGGATGTGCTACTGTGCCTGGCCAATTTTTAATATTTTTAAATCCAAAAAATATGTCACAATCTCTGCCCTCTAAAGTGAAAAGTAAAGGCAAGAAGTCCCGGATATGAGGAACAACGTCAACATGTAAAAAACCCAAATGGGAATTTTTAAAAGTGCTACAGTGAGAGAAGGGATTCGGTTTCCTGGGCACTGGGAGGAAAATCAAGAATATCCTCAGTCCTTCATTTATGGATTGACTGACAGGCAGACTGATGGGCAGAAATGGAGATAAAAACAAACATGATTAATATGAGTCTGTAGGGGTTGGGATTGTGGCTCAGTGGTAGAGCATCTGCTTAGCATATGTGAGGCACTGGGTTTGATCCTCCACACCACATAAAAATAAATAAATAAAATAAAATTATTGTGTCCATTTACAACTAAAAAAAATTTTTTAAAAATATGAGTCCCTATTGCCTGGCAGCTCATATATAAGTCACCTTGGTTCATACATTTTCCTAGACCCTTTAGCATTTCATGCATCAAATAGAAGCAGCTGAACACGACAATAACACAGCTCACTACTCTTTGCCTCAAGCACTGACTAGAAGGTGCTTGGTGGGAGGTTTTCCTCCCTTGGTGCATCTGTACAAAGCTTAAATCTGTTCCTCTGCCTACTATTGCCCTTTCTTCCCTCTCTTCCTAACTCTGATACTTCAACCCTCTCTTACACTGTCTCCCATATAGTTACACTACATTCTTTTTTTCCCTTATGAATGGAATCCAAAATTTATTGTAGCCTTATTTTTCTAAAAGGATTGCATTCATATCTGAATTAAGGTTAATAATTAGGACTATTATTTTCTGTTGTGCACTGGTTATAAAGTTGTATGAGTTCAAATGACCTTCCTCAATTCTGTCATGTTTTAGATACAAATTAGCAGAAGAAATATTTGTATTATATTTTAGAGTTTCTCAATAAAGTACTTCATCCTTACTCTAAAAAAATTGCTTATGTTGAAGCTTTAATGCATGATACATATTTTTTCCTAGAATCCTCACCATGCATTTACAAATCTTCCCTCTTCCCCACAGACTGGATAATGAAAAAAAAATCTTCAATATATACAACTAGGTTATTCATAAATCTACTTAGGTGCCAGAGAGTGCTCATCAACAAGGTACTCATCAAAAGTTACTAATATCAAACATTATTTAATTTTAATTGGTGAAGTCACTGAAGCTTTGTATTCTACCAATAATCTGTGATTGACAGCATTCTACCTATCTAATTACAGAACGGTGACTCATCTCTTCCATTTCATTGCACAAGACTTCTTGTAAAAGATGAAAGGTTTTGTTCACCTGTCGTCTCCCCTTTCAGTGGCTGCTCTTCATTTCCCATGTTGATCTCCATCATGTGGACTTTGGGATGCTCGTCTCCTGCCTGCTACTTGGTGACATATTTTTGCAAGTATTTCTGGCATATCACTGTACACCAAGCTTGCCCTTCCTTTCACAGAGGCTGCATACTTTAACACTTTCCCTCCTCGACCAACCTCGTCCATCTGTCTAATATCCAATTAATTTTCTTCACTCACACACAACAAAATAGGCATCAGTGGTAGTTTTTAATGCATCAAGATAATGCCTGGGCCCAACTCAAGAGGTACTCCTTTAGTTGTTTTATTCTAATTTGTATTTATTTAATTTGTTTTTATTTAATTTGTTTCATTTTGTTCAGATCAGCAGATTTTTTTCACACTGGAAAAGGTAAAAGTAAAGGTAAAACTTGAACTCTAAAGCCAAGCTTTGGAGTTCGCAGTTTCACCATTGACTACGTGGACAGGTAATTTAACCTTCCTGGACCTGTTTCCTCATAGAATAATGGGTATATTTAAATAAGTAAATATATATATGACATGCTCATCACATCATTTAGCACATAAGAATACATAATTGTGTGATGCTGTCACAGTTTTTGTTATCATGTCATAGATCTGTGTATGACCCTCCTTTCCTTGACATTATCACACTGTGTATTTGTGGGTATTGAGACAAAAATACAGTGCACTTTGGAGTTTCACCTAGGACATAGCAAATCAAAACAGACATCTTGAAACTCACACAAACACACATGCACACACACACACATCTGCACATGAATCAGATAAGACTGTTTTAAAATCCTGCCAGCCACTCTACCACACTGAAATATTGACCAAGAACTCGATGCAGTAGAAATAGGACCCTGGGATTTCACATGGTTGGTTTACTCTTTCAGAACAACTCTGTAATCATCTGTATGATGAAGAAGTGTGAATTTGAATTATACCCTGTGACTGATGTGTGAAAATAAGACATTCATTAAATCATTAATTCACTGGCAAAATAAATAAATGCTTCTTTTCCATCCACAGTGCAAGAAGTCAAGGGCACAAAGTCAACAAAAAGTCATGATTTTGACTGTCTCAGTTTGTGAACAGATAGAGGAAACATACAAAGAAAACAATGTAGCATAAAAGCTAAAAATAAATAATGCTAAACCTGGACGGTGTGGGTGCCCACCTGAAATCCCAGCAATCCAGGAGGCTGAGGCAGGAGGATTGTAAATTTGAGACCAGCCTCTGAAGTTTAATGAGCCTCTCAGCAACTTAGCAAGACCCTGTCCTAGAATAAAAAGGATAAAAAGGGCTGGGGATGTGACTCAGTGGTAAAGCGCTCCTGGGTTCAATCCCTGGTACCAAATAAATGAGTAAATAATGCATGTTTTTAAAATAATGTTTATTTGTTCTTTTTAGATACATATATGACAGTAGAGTGTATTTTGACATATTACATATACATGGAGTATAACTTCTTCTAATTAGATCCAATTCTTGTGGTTGAACATGATGTGGAGTTTCACTAGTCATGTATTCATATATAAACATGGGAAAATTGTGTCTGATTCATTCTTCAAGGATGTCTATATTGACCTGGGGAATCAAAGAAGGCCCCCAGAGGAAGAACAACTGTCTCAACTGGAAAGCTAGAGGGTTGATAGGAATTAGCAAATGCTGGGAAGGTTTCTAAGCAATGTGATGAACTACATGAAGGCTACTGCATCTATAATAGATCACAGGGACTTTTTTTTTTTCCTTTGGTACCAGGGATTGAACCCGGGGATGCTTAACCACTGAGCAACATCCCACTGAGCAAACCCTCCCCCACACGTTTTTGAGACAGGGCCTCACTAAATTGCTGAGGCTGGTTTTGAACCTGTGATCCTCTTGCCTCAGCCTTCTGAGCTGCTGGGATTACAGGCGTGCACCACCGTGCTCAGTGATCACAGGAATTTCATTGTTTTTAATGGTACCCATCTACCCTCAGAGCAGAAGGTTTGTCTGGCTGGTGCACTATGTGTATCTACGCCCTAGTAATGTGAATATACAGTGGTATATAATAGGAACTCTATAAACATTTGTACAAGAGTGGAATCAATAAATTTTAGCAGCTCAGTTATTTTCCACATACAGCTTCCAACCAGGATCTCTGGTTGGATTAATCTGGCAATTAAACTTGAAGATTTGCAGTGATGTCATTTATGCATGTCAAGGATCTACTGCAGAAATAATGGTGCATGTTATCCTTGCATTCATCTCAAAAGTTATGGCTTGCTCTGTGGTGTCATTAAGGGGCAAAGAGACAATGAATATTATCTATGTTAAGGAAAAAAGATACCCATATCTCTTGTCTTTCCACGAGCTTTATGAACCCCACTAAGATTCAGCTCTAGGTGCAGATATGGTGTGGAAGTAGGTGTGTCTAAATGCTTGGACACTAGTATTCAGGGCCCTGTCTCAACTATCACCCCACCCTATTCATAGAAAAAGTAAATAAAGAGTCCCCTACACTCCTAAATACTGGTCAGAAAAAAATGTATTGAGTACTGAGTTCAATAATGCAACAATTTCAGCTTTATGTTCAAGACAGAAATTTTTTCATGTTCCCGAGTCCTGAAACCTTTCTGAGGAAGCACAGTAAAATATTGAGATGAAGTAGAACCTAACAAAAGAAAAAGTCAGGTGAGCTTGGTTCTAAGAATCAGAATGACACAAGTGCAGGGGGACCTTGTGAACCAACAAATTTATTTCTGTCATCTTTTTTAACTTCCCCTTTCAGAAGCCTTCCTTCCCTCCCTGCCCAGACCACCACCACCCTCCATAAGATCCCCACTTATGTTATATCCCCTCAGGCAATATGTTGGACTCTCACCTTGTCTTCTTATCCTCATATCTTCCGAAACCTTCACGAACTTGGAGACTTCATTTCTATGTATTTGATGTATGCCTGATAGGCAAACTGACCCAGTAAATATTACAGAGTTGAAAACCCAGTCCAACCAGTTATGCACTGGGAAGTCCTGGGCAGATTACATAAGCTCTCTGATCCTCATCTGTCATAACTGCTTTTTTAGAAAAGAAAAAAGACAAGGGAAGGGAAAAGCAAAGGCCTCAGTTGTTGTCACACTGGAAATGTAATCAACAGATCAAGATTGGAGAGTTAGTGATTAAAATACCCAAAGAATCCTTCCAGAAATATCCATACTTTCAAAGGACCTGAGTCCAAAGGAAGAAAAACAGGAGATTTTCTGCCATTGATTAAAGAATACAGAGGCTAAGGACTTTTCTAGAGAACTTTAACCCACATTTTATGGATAGCTACCTACTTCACTTGGTATATGTGGTGCATACAGAAAGTGATTAACAAATAGAAACTGCTAGATAGTCAAATAGTTTCAAATTGATTGCCGGACTAGGATTAAGTGCTTTCATTTTTAGCTAAATGAAACTGACCACAGACTTAACATATTTTAGCTTGCAAAGGCCTTCTGAGTACATTTGGATACTTCCTATAGTGCCACTACTTTTCATTTATGCTAAAATGCTCATTTTTCATTATTTTCACATGTCTGAAATCAAGGTGCATCTTTAAACATTACAATTAATTATCAGCCTCTTCCTCCTTTCTTCATAGTACATAGTCAATGCAATCTTAGATTCAATAAAATATAACATCCAGAATTCCAAACCATGAATATTCAGTAATTCCTGCCAAAAAGACAGCAAGTACACAATTTAATGGCCCAGAGTGATCTACTTTGCTTTCAAATGTTTAGGCCCTGGGCATTGACTTTAAAAATATTTTAAAAGACACATGAACAAGGTACATATGTAAAAAAGAGTTTGCTTCAACCTACTCAAAACACAATATTTAAATCTATGCCTGTAGATTAAGGGAACATTCAAGCTTCAGAGAGAATTGACATTCTTTAGAGGTGGCTGTTCCAAATGACCATTAATACATATAAATTTTAATGTTAAAGTGAATATTAATTCATTTTATTTCAAAATTTACTCACACTCCCTGAAATAATTACGTATTCCTTAGGTCATAAAAAAAATTTGAAAACCACTATCCTTTACTCACAATATTTATGCAAAATGCCTGAAGTATTACATCTCCTTTAACCAAATCTACACTGTTCATTCTATCCAAGTTATTTTGGAGAAATTATTTATGAAAAAAAAAAGGATGAAAAATGTATGCATTGACAATAGAAGTACAATACATTTATACTTAATTTCACAAGTAGTCCATTATTGGGGGGTTAATATAAGCACAGCCACATGGCTTACCACAGAGTAATGTCCTTGGACAGCACCATGATCAGTACTGACTTCCTTGTGCTCACCTTCTCTAACAGATGATTTGTTCTCTAAATGACATTTCAGTGTCTGTGAAGACTCCAAGATCCTTATTGCTTAGATATGTGTTAATTTTGTATTTTTGATTTGCCACTCTGGACAAATCTGTTCATTGAAGACTAGATCAGAATATATTACATTAAAAAAACAATATATAACATCAAAACTCCAGCTTTCTACCACAATTTCATACATCTGTGCCAAATAGCATAATTAATTCCAGATGCTCAGTTTCATCATATTCTCTGTCTTCAAAGGGCCATCACATTGACACTCGTGTTGTACCAGCTTTCTCAAATGTGAAGTTTCTGAGGCATCTCACAATGGTACAGCCAAATCAAATCTTCAGCTGCTTATCACAGCACTCAATATAAATGTCAAATGCAAAGTAAAATCCTACAACTATTAAAACAAAGAGAAGCTGGGTGCAGTAGCACATGCCTGCAGTTCTAGCTATTCAATTTTTTTTTTTTAATTTTTTCTAGTTGTAGATGGACACAATGTCTTTATTTTATTGCTTTGTATGTGGTGCTGAGGATCGAACCCAGGGCCTCACGCATGCGAGGCAAGCGCTCTACCGCTGAGCTACAATCCCAACCCTAGCTATTCAATTTTGAGACAAGAGGATTGCTTGAGCCCAGGATAGTACCAACCTGGGCAACACAGTGAGACCCAGCTCCATCCCCAACCAACGAACAAAAACAAAACAAAACCCAAAGGGAATTTTCTCTCCTTTTTTTTTCTCCTAAAGAAGACCATATACAACAAACATAAAATTGACAAAAATCAACTTTAGAATGTTGGTATTGTAAAAAAGCAATGAAAACAACCCAAATATCCTAGGCCTGGGATTATTTATTAGAGATACAAAGAGCTTAGAGCCATTACAAACAAAACCAGGGCAGTTCTAGATGGAAATGGATGGGAGGAACTGTTACAAGCCCTAAATCACCCCTTCACTGATTCAGTGCTTTCTGGGCTCCAGCATTGTGTTAGGTGCTGGAGACTCTATGGAAGGTACGGTGGACTCCCAGCTAGGGCCTAGAAAAGATGGACAAGCAAAACTGCAATAGCCAGGAAGTGTGAAAAATGATGGAGAATGAGAAGATAGCAAGGGACAAAGAAAAGTCCAAGTATCCCAGGAGAGGGCTGAGATGGACAAAGACACAGGGATAATCGAGAACATGGCTAGTTCAAAGGAACAATGAGGTTTCATATGAAAAAAAAAAATTCAGCAAGTAAAGAATGAAGAAGTATTTTTAAAGAAGAATAGGTAAGCCAGAAAATGAAGGTGTTTTAAAAAAAAAAAATAGACATCACATTTTAGAGCATTTGTAGATTTACAGCAAAATTGAACAGAAATGCAAATTTTCCATGCATTCTCTACATGCACAGCCTCCTCTACTATCAACATCCCAGAGGGGCACGTTTGCTACCATTCATGAACCTGCATTGACACATCATAAGCACCAAAACCCATAGGGCACATTAGGCTTCCCACTTGGTACTGTACATTCTATGGGTTTGGACAAATGTCATGTATCCATTATTAGAGTATTAGACAAAGTATATTCACTGCCCCACAATCCTCCATGTTCCATCTATTCATTCCTGCCTCTACCAAACTCTGGCAAGCACTGATCTTACTGTCTCCAAAGTTTTGCTTTTTCTGGAGTGTTCCTATAACTGGAGTCAGACACTGTGTAGCTTTTTCAGGTTGGATCTTTCACACAGTAATATGCTAAAACTTTAAGGTTCTTTCATGCCCTTTTATGCTTGATATTTCTTTTTCTTCCTAAGGATGAATAATATTCTATTGTCCAGATATAGTCATGGAGAGCTTTTCCTTTATTTCATAAGAACCTCAAGCAATTGCTTGGTCTACCTGTTGGATAATCTTGATCTGACAGAATGATTAGCACTACTGAGTGTTCAAGAAGACAATAAAATAAAAATTTAACATGTGCTCTGAATTTAGAGATTAAGATAATTATAAATTTGGCAAGTTTAAGTAGAGAGATGGGTCAGAATGCTGACTAAATAGGAAATAGGTCAGGGGCTAAGGAATAGAAACAGTGAATATACAAAACCCATTTGAGAAATTTGGCTCCAGAACAAAAGATGAAGCAGTGTAAAGGCTGGACTGTAATGTGAGCTTAAAAGAAGTTTTACTTCTGTCTTTTTTATTTTATAGATTTCTCAGGTATAACTGACAGAAAAAAATTGCATCTATTTAAGGTATACAACATGATATTTTGATATACATATATTTTGTGAGATGATTGCCATCGTCTAATTAACATATCACCTCGTGTAGTTGTTTTTATTATGAGGACATTTCATATCTACTGTCTTAACAAACTTCAAGTACATAAAATAGAATTATTAACTGTAGTCGCCATTCTGTAAACTAGATCTCCATAATTTATTCATCCTGCATAACTGATACCTCGTACCTTTTGTACCGCATCCCCAGACGCTGGCAGCCATCATCCTACTCTCTACTTCTGTGAGTTCAACTTTTTTAGATCAGATATAAGTGAGATCATGTGGTATGTGTCTTTCTGTGTCTGGAATACTTCATTCAGCATGATGTCCTCCATGTTTTTCTATGCTATCACAACTCACAGGATTTCCTTCTTTTTGAGGCTGAATAGTATTCCATTTAGCATGTGTGTGTGTGTGTGTGTGTGTGTGTGTGTGTGTACCACATTTTCTTCATGCATTCATCTGTTGATGGATGATCAGGTAGATTCCATATCTTGACTATTGTGAATAATGTTGCAGTAAAGAAGGGAGTACAGATATCGCTCCAACATATCAGTTTCGTTTGCTTTGGATATATACCCAGAAGTGGGATTACCGGATCATATGGTAGTTCTATTTTTAATATTTTGAGAAGCATCCATACTATTTTCCATAATGCCATGCTAATTTACATTTCCACCAATAGTGTGTAAGGGTTCTCTTTTCCCCGCATCCCCAACATTTTTTTCTTTTTGCTAACACTCATTCTGAGAGGTATGAGGTGACATGTCACTGTAGTTTTGATTTGCATTTTCCTGATGAATGGTGAGCATCTTTTTCATATAACTGTTGGTCATTTGTATTGTCTGTCTTCTTTTGAGCAATGTCCACTCAGGCCCTTTCTCCCTTTTTAAATAAGGTTCTTTAGGTTTTTCTCCTATTGATGTGTTTGAATTCTTAAGATAGATTTTAATGGATGGTTTAATGTGTCTAAATAATGATGGAGAGGTTCTGAGGTCTGCAGAAAGTCAGAGATGGTCCAGAGAAAGACAACCCTTAGGGAAGTTGGGTTCTATGAATAAAGAAGACAGGAAGGGGTGTGATTTCTGACAAGACTGTCAATTCCAACAAGAAGTTGAAAGTGGTCTAATCACCTCACTTTCTTGTGAAGTCAAAGAAAAAAATAATTGAGCATAAAAAGGAAAATGGAGCAAGTAGAAGTTCAAGGTCAATGGTGAAAAATGGGCTGCTGGAAAGAATAGAAAAGATGACTGGGAGCCCATCGTGGCTGGAAAAAAAGACAGTAGGATATAACTGTCCACTGAATAGGTATTCTTAAGTTATATGAGACACACACACACACACACCAATGACAGAAATATCTTAGCACAATGTTTGATGTATTATGAAGTTGCAAACATGAACAACTCCACCTACAAAAGAATAATTTCTACTTCAAAACAGAATCCTCCTGAATAGGAAAATCAATTGGTACCACCCAACCACTTATAAATACAGAGAATCAAGTTCAATTTACTAATCATCTACAATCCCATTGTCCACAGTTAGATACTAGAAGCATTAGTCTGAATAATCTAAAATAGCAGATATTCCAAAATGATTTATATTGGGATTTAAAAATAGAATCATTTACATTAAATTTACACTTCTAATTTGCCTCCCTTGGGCAAATATTAAAATTAGTCTTTCCTGAAAGAATACCCAAATTCATCAGGGATTAAAAGATCCTTAGACTTTAAAACAAATTCCGAGATTAACAAATGATAAACAAAATGAAGTCCCTTAATTGTATTGAGGCAAACTTCTAACCAAGTTTTTTTTCATAATTATGAAATAATTGATAAATAAATGATTGCTAACTTTTCAGAACCAGAACTTTCCCATTCTCAACCTGATTCCACTCTTTACCTGAACCAAGTCTTGACTTAAACTCCAAGTGAATTCCTTCCAGAGCTAAAGCTTACCTAAAAAATGCTTCTCAGGAATAAATAGTTCCAACATGTGTGTGTTGGATGTGTGTTGGATGGAGATGCAGCTAGGACATGTGTCCAGCTGCAGTGCAATTACATTCTTTTAATATCCATCATGCACTCGCTCATTTATCAATTAATTCAATTGATGATTCAATTGAATTACTCATTCAATCTTAGTAATCGTTCAAGTACTGAGAGCTTACTATGATCAGGGGCCGAGTTAACTGCTAACATCACACAGATCAATGACAGAGGTGAACTATAAAAATCACTAAGGAAAAACTGTGGAAAAAAACCCAAGTCTAGTGTTTTGACTTCTGAATTACTCCCAAGAGGATGCCATTTGAGTTAATTCCTTAAGAATGATTACGAGTCTACCAGATAGAGAGGAGGATCAGGAAGGAAATAAGGACAGAGGATCAATTTGGACAAAGTAAGATATGTCAAGAAAGTAGTTTCCTCTGGCTAGAGGACAGGGGTCAGTTCTCAGAGAGACGTGTAGCCAAGATGAGGATGTAGGTTAGACCATGAATGTTTAGGATATACTGATAGAAACTTTGGAATGACATGATGAGACTTGTGTTTTAGAACAACTATTCTACATAGAAAGAAAGGATTTGGGAAAAGCTTGAGACAGGGAGATGAGCTAAGAAATCTGACTAAGACAGATGTGGTAGAACAATAAGAGTTGAAATCCAGAAATATTAAGGGAGCAGAAGTCATAGCCTCCGTGATGGATAAGAATAGGGAATGAGGAAAGAAAAAAGAGCACAAGCTGATTCTATAGTCTTTAATTTAGATATGGAATGAATGTTGCATAATCTCTTACTAAGTTAAAGATTATAGCAAAGAAAATGGGTTTGATCAGAAAGCAATGAATTCAGATTTGCACAGGTTGCATTTGGAATGTCTATGGGGATATCCTTGTCTGGATAAAAGAAATAAATTAATTAAATAGGTCTCTCACTCAGAAGATAGACCAAAACTGTATATATACACTTGGAATCAATATAGCACTGGTAGGTATGGATGAAGGGATAGCCCTCCAGGATAGAACAAAGGGGTCTAAGCAGAGAATGGGGGGACACCCACAATGACCTGTGCACTTTATACCAACAAAAAGATAGTGGGTTTCTTTAATGGGTGAGAAAGTGTTAAGGCTGAGCTAGAATTCAGCCTTTAGTTGTCCCATCCTGGTTATTCCACTCAAAATATTTTTTGAATTTTAAAAAACGTTTTGATGAAATATGTATCTTAAATTGTAAGCAAATATTAATTTTCTATAATAGTTTCTAGGTTAAGGCAACTAGGTTGATAATATTTGCTCTTTCATTTTTACATCAAGAATCTGTATGAATATGTACATGATATTATGTTTCTTGATACTTGGTAACAGAATATTTAGAATCCTTTATGATAGATTGCAAATAAATGACGGCAAATCCACCTTATTTCTGTTAGAACATCCTATGTGGTTTTTTTCTGTTTCTCCCAAGTAGAGAGAGAGACTTTACTTCATTTCTTGAAATTTTTTTAAGGGGGGAGGGGGAGTGTTTGTTTATAACTTGGTTTGTTCAAAGAGCCCTTAGCCAACCTGAGCCAGGCTGTCTTAACAGTTCTTGTGCTCTGGGGCTTGTCCTCTCTTGCCTCTGGGAAACATTCCATCACCATTTGCAGAAGCCCAGGTCAGCCCATCAGAAAATGAGAGAGATCTTGTAAGACAAAATCAAGCCATCCCAGCTGACTGGTGCTAGACTGAACCAACCTTCCCATCTGACAGACAATCACCAGACCCTCCCACATCACTGGAGCTGCTAGCTGACTAGAGAGATGAATACAACCGACTCAGAACAGAAGACTCTGAAAATTGGGATCACATTAAACACTTATTGTTTGTCACAAAGTTGTGGGATCACTTGGTACGCAGCAAGAAATAACTAACATTACCACTTCCTAAAGTTGAATAAGAAATCACTTGATTTGTTTTAAATAGTTTCCAAATTATAATCTCTGATATTTGAAGAAAACCTCAAAACAGGCAAACCCTATCTCCTTTGTGACTTTAACTAGAAAATACATACTTTATGTGAGCATGTATTAGAGTATATAGACCTAAAACCATGACAATTAATTATCTTGAATTTTAATCGTAGTTAATAGCTTGGATTAAATTTGAGTTGAGAGAAAAGCAGTTCTAACAAGTTTCCACCCTGTAGCTATACATTTTTAAACTTCATAATTATAATGAAGGCACATAACAGGTTTTGTAATCCAAATAGCACAGGAATACTTTTTACTGAACTTTTATTTTATATTTGTTTAAAATTCAAAAGATGTTCTAAAAATGATTTAGAGAAGGATACCCCAGAATTTTCTCAAAAAAACCTAGGATGAAAATCTCTCATAAGAAATATTACAATTGGCACAAAAATCCAATGGGTTTCTTTTGGAATATAACCTCAAAGATAAATCCAGTTTTCTTAGGATGATTGTAGACAAAGGTTATGAATTATTCATCTTTGCATTGCCCATAATCCCTCTGGTTTAGGAGGCACTTGATATTTGTCGAATGGGTGAATGAGTGAGCAACTGAGTGAGTGAATGATTAATAGGCCAATCAAATTGTTTCAGATTTTCCTGTATGTGGTGGTTGTACTTCGGGAGATGTGATTTGACCCATGATATAACTGACTTGATAAAATTAATGAGTCATTCCACAACAAGGTTCTCCTGATTTTGTACTCATAAATGAAACCATGTTAATGACTCAGAATCATCTCAACTAGGACATCCATCTATGCAAGTACGACTTCCCAGTTTCTACCCCAATTTATAATCATCCAAAAGAACAAAACCAGCCAATATAAGTTCCCCCTACTTTCAAAATTGTGTGTATAGCTATAGATGCAGCTATATAAAAAACATATTTATCTTTATATTTAGAGATCATACTGGTGGTGATTGTTATCTGGGTGAACAGGTGTGGCTGAAAAAACCTTTGCCTGGCCAACTGTTTTTTCCACATTGTACACACATAAAGACTATTCTATGGTTGGCAGCTGTAGCCCTATTTGCAGAGCCCGTAGCTATTTGTGACTGCACATTTAAGCTCATGCTCTGTCCGTTACCATTATTCACATACAGCTATACTTCTTTTAACCCATGCAAGTTAAACTGTTCTGCCTATTATCACATGGAATTCCATAATTACACCGAATCATAAGAAGTTTTCCCTTGTGGGATCTTTATAGTTCTTCTGCTCACTCTATTTTTGCCAAGCCTCTTTCAGCTCAGCAAACAGCATCTATGTGAATATTCTATTGTCACACAGTGTTCACACCTGCCCAGTCTCAAATCCTCATGCTTCGGTAGGAGTATGCGCACAACAGCTAATTTAGCCTCTTGCTGCCTCTCCTGTCTGTTTAAATATCACTCGTGAGGGCAATTGACCAGCTTTTTAAAAAACCATTTATTCATTTACTTATTGCATGTTTATTGAAGCATCAGGCACCATTCTAGGTGCTGGAATACAGCAGTCAGTGGTCACTGCCACAATGGAGCTTCTGTTGTAGTGACGCACATTTCTCTGTCCACTTCAGAGCACAGATAGCATCTCCGCTTTCACATCACTCAGGCCTCTGTTTGCACCAAATAAGTACTTAATAAATGCTGATATTCAGGTCAGAATTCTGAAAAACCTCATTTGATGCTGGACTTCTGGCTAATTCCATTTCCACTCCTGTTTGCCAGGTCTCCTGGACCTCCATATTGCCCCATCAAACAAAAATCATCATGGTTCTTAAATCAAAATAATTAATTATCTGGCTACCTCCCTTCCTTTCTGCAAGCTGGGATAGGATTTTGTTCTTCCTAGTCTTCTAACAGGCCTGTGGTCCTATATTTACTTTGCAAAGCTTTTCATTTGCTGTATTCACATTTTTGCTGAGTGTTCTGAGAGTATAGTCATGAGATCATGGCATGGATTTCTGGAGACTTCTCTTCAGCTTGATACGCTGTCTCATCCTCTCTCCATGTATTTTTTTTCAAACATGAGTATTCATCAGCACACCCACATCAGCTGGAGGCAAGACACACAAAAGGTAAATGGTCAAACTAGACACAGGATGGCCATTGATTTCCTACTTTCTGTGCTCTATAGGCTCAAGCATCTTAGAGGTTTCTTGGTCAGTTGGTTATTCCAGAGACTATATTTTAGGAATCCCAAAAAGAGCCATTGATATATTCATACTAAAGAAGTTCTTTGACAGATCCTACCTACCCAACTTCATGTTTCTTACTCAGTATAAATTCTCCCAAATAAGGTCTTATTAGTTAAATTTCCTAAAGTCAGATTCAAAAAGGTTAAATATTTTATTACCCAAGTTTCATTTCCCCTTGGATTTTACAAATACCATGTAATTTCCAGCCATTACCCTCTGTATAATCTAAGACAAAGTTGGATGGAAAAGAGAAGAAAACTCTAACTCATTAATGCATAATAAATACGCTCCTGGAGAACTAGGAACTGGGGCTGTGTAAATTGCTTTGTAGCATGGTCTAGAAAGCAGATTGCATGCGCAAATATTTGTTAAAAAAAAAGCATATTTGAGTATACTTTCTATTGCTCAAGGCTGAGACCACGGAACAATCAAAAGGAAGTGTTTATTATGTATCTCTTACGTTCATAGCAATCCGTTAGTTCCTATGAAAAGAAAAAGATTATCGTTCCCTCCCCCAAGGACCCTTAAAAATATAATGAAGAAAAAAGACCAATAATGAAATAAAGATATGAAATGGCCAAGAACAAAATGGTATTTCATTGTATTTCAGCAACATCACAAATATCTTTTAAAAAGCCAAAATCAATGGCTAATTGAATGGCATCACTAATTAGCTCTCAAGAAACTCAGAGACAACAGTGTCCTGAGCAGTCTGGTTGCTTTGCTCAAAGTTGAGCCCTTTGGGAAAAGGAACCAAATTCACATCGTTGGATCCAGGCTTGAAGCCCTGTGATTGGGTGCAACAATATGAGTCACCAAGACAGGAACTAATATGAAAACTGCAACTTGTAGGAGTTGGGTAGTGCTGTTTTGTAGGCATGGTTGGTCCTCTCAAAAGTTCACATGCTGGAAGCTTGGTCCTTAGTACGAGGTGTTAAGATGGTCAAGATGGTAGAAACTTTAAGAGGTGGGGGCTAATGGAAGGTGAGTAGGTCATGAGGTGTCCACCATCATGAATGTGTATCTATATAAAAGTTTATTCTCAGGTTGGGTTATGGAAACAAAAATGTTTCCTATATCATTTTTTATGATGTTTATGTTATAGTCCATAACAATTTTTCATTCTTGCAAGGATATCATTTAAATAATAAATGTCTTAATTCTAATTTTAATTATTGATCTTTTATGCTGACAGTTTTTTTTTAAATATTTTATTAGTTGTTGATGGACACAATGTCTTTATTTTATTGCTTTGTATGTGGTGCTGAGGATCGAACCCAAGGCCTCACGCATGCAAGGCAAGTGCTCTACCGCTGAGCTACAATCCCAGCCCCTATGCTGACAGTTTTTAATGTCCTATTCAAGAAATTTTTGTCCATGTAAGAATATCTTAGTTTTTAAAATATTCTCCATCTTATTTTTCTTTTTTTATAGTTTCTTGGTATTAACATTTTTATTGGTGCATATTATTTATACAGAATGATTGGTTTCATTGTGGCACATTCATATATACATTAAAAATAAGTTATCTGGGGCTGGGGTTGTTGCTCAATGGCAGAGTGCTTGCCTCACATGTGTGAGGCACTGGGTTAGATCCTCATAAAAATAAATAAAGATATTGTATCCATCTACAACTAAAAAAAATTTAAACAAATATAAGTTATCTCGAAGTTGTATCAAGCTTAGGATTTTGGCCCTCATATTCAAGAGTGAGATCCTGTTGAGGCTTTTTTATAACTGATTGTTGGTAATATTTCTTTCTTAATTATCTAGAGTATTCATTAGGCCTAAATTTTTTCCCCCAAGGGTCTTCTAAATGATGGGCTCCCTCCCTTCCTTCCTTCCTTCCTTCCTCTTTCATTTTTTCCTTTCTTTCTTTCTTTCTTTCTTTCTTTCTTTCTTTCTTTCTTTCTTTCTTTCTCCTACTTAGGTATATATATATATATATATATATGGCAGCAGAATGCATTTTGATTCATTGTACACAAATGGAGCACAATTTTTCATTTCTCTGGTTGTACACGATGTAGAGTCTCACCATATGTACAGTCATACATGCACCTTGGGCAATGATGTCCATCTCATTCCACCATCTTTCCTGCCTCCATGTCCCTTCCCCTCCTCTCCCTCCCCTTTGCTCAAAGTTCCTCCATTCTTCTCATGCCCCCCCTCCCATTATGGATCAGCATCCACTTATCAGAGAACATTCAGCTTTGGTTTGGGGGGATCAGCTTACTTTACTCAGCATGATATTCTCCAGCTCCATCCATTTACCTGTAAATGCCATAATTTTATTCTCTTTTAATGCTGAATAATATTCTGTTGTGTATATATATCACCATTTCTTTATTTATTCATCTACTGAAGGCCATCTAGGTTGGTTCCACAGTTTAGCTACTGTGAATTGAGCTGCTATAAACATTGATGTGGCTGTGTCACTATAGTATGCTGATTTTCAGTCTTTTGGGTAAAAACTAAGGAGTGGGATAATTGGATCAAATGGTGGCTGGCTCCATTTCAAGTTTTCTAAGGAATCTCCATACTGCTTTCCAGAATGGTTGCACCAATTTGCAGTGTCACCAGCAATGTATGAATGTACCTTTTTCCCCACATCCTAGCGAACACTTATTATTGCTTGTATTCTTGATAATTGCCATGCTGATGGGAGTGAGATGAAATCTTAGAGTGGTTTTGATTTGCATTTCTTTAATTACTAGAGATATTGAACACGTTTTCATGCATTCGTTGATCAATTATATATTTCTTCTGTGAAGTGTCTATTCAATTTAAGCAGTTACTGGTGAGCCAGGCTAACAAAAAGGTCTAGGACATCCAATTGTACATCCAAACCACAATCTCTTCTACTGTAAAGCTGATATTTAAAGTCCCACAATTTTTTTTTTTTTGTACCAGGAATTGAACTCAGGGGTACTCGACCACTGAGCCACATCCCCAGCCCTATTCTGTGTTTTATGTAGAGACAGGGTCTCACTGAGTTGCTTAGCACCTCAAAGTCCCATAAAATTTTATATTAAAATACTGCTTAACTCTGGCTCCTTGTACCACTTAAAGTGTTTTACCAATCTCTATTAAGAAAGAGAAAAAAGACAACAATTCTAAGAAGAGCCATCACACTGTGTCAGTTTAGCTGTGTTTACATGAAACAAAGAAGTAATGTGTACCCTGACAAGCCAAACAGAGTGAACTCCTAGTACTCTTGTTCTGTCTTTAAGGACAGCACAAACTTAAGGTATTTCTGGCCATGTCCATGAAAGATGTAGGACCATCCTAATTAATCTCAGGTAGCACTTGGATAAGTCTAAAGTACTTTAGGCAGTGAAATTATTGCCCTATCCTGCTTCAAAAAGAAAAGTTTTCAAAAGAAGATTCCTTATCTTCCAGAAAAAGTCCTAGGTCATAAAAAAATGAGCAGTATCTTCCAAAAGGTCTTCTTTTGTTTGAGTATAAAGAGCTTGGCACATGGAAACCACAGTAAGCTCTCTCTACCATGAAGGTTTTCCTCAGGCTATCAGAGAGGAAGCTCAGTGCTTCAAAAGACTAATCAAGCCACCTGAATGATTTCTCTTTTACAGCAGAAATGGACAACTCTTCTTCCCAGGACTGAGGCTGTTGGGTATGAGATGGCAGAAGGACTAGACATGGGGAATCCTCAGGACTCTTCCCCTGGACACATGTAGAAATTCCAAGTGACCCCTCCCCATCTTAGCTGAAATACTAGAGATTTCTAAATAGTAGGACCTTTTCCCCCCTCACCTCAGTCTTGCTGAAAACAGTTTCCTATAACTGCATATATGCATTAAAATGAAATAATACATACATACAGGACTTTTCCCTGTTTTCTTAACAACACAAATCAATAGCTTTGGGCCACATGAGTTATATCATCAATGTTGTAACACTGGAAAGCTAGAAAGAACTTTTAAAAGGTTTTTGTCCAAACTCCTCATTTTACTGATGAGGAAATGGGGGCCAAGAGATGTGTAATTACCTGCCCAAGGTCACACAGTTATGGGAAGATTAAACACTAAAACTCCAGTTATGTTCCACAACATCAAACTTTTCTTGCCATTAAAAAAAAAAAAAATCTCTTTTTTTCTTCTTTCTTCCATTACTTTACTTTCCTATTTTTTCTTTTTTTTAATTTCTCTCTTCTTTCCTTCTTTCTGTCTGTCTTCCTCCCTTTTCTTCTCCTTCCTTCTTTCCTTCCTTCTAGATATTTCTGTGTGAGGATTTCTGGAAAAGTTTAGCATTTACATCAGTAGATGGACTGAAGAACCACCTTCACCCTTGTGAGAAGGCATCTGCTAATCTTTCAAGGGTCCAGACAGAACATCAACGTAGAGAAAGTACAAATTTGTTATTTCTTCTGGAGCAGGACATCCATCTTTCCTGCTCCCAAACATCAGAACCCCTGGTTTCATGGCCTTTAGATAATAGGTTGTACACAGATGGTTCCCCTAGCTCTCAGACCTTCAGAATCTGGAAATTAAACCACCAGCATCCCTGCTTTTCTAGTTTACTAACAGAATATCATGGGACTTCTGGCCTCCATAATCACATGCCAATTTCTATAATAAATCCCTACTTGTGTGTGTGTGTGTGTGTGTGTGTGTGTCTGTCTGTCTGACTGTCTGTCTCCCACTGGTTCTGATTCTATGGAAAAACCTAATACTCTTCTTTCCTTCCTTCTTTCCTTCCTTCCTTCCTTCCTTCCTTCCTTCCTTCCTTCTTTCCTTCCTTTCTTTTTTTTATTTCTTTTCTTGATTATCAGTTGAAACCAGAGATTAGAAATACTGCATGCTTACCCCCTGCTCCCCCCAGGCACCATTCAGATCCTTTACCATTTCTTGGAGCTGAAGCTTGTTCTCAGCCTATAGACACAACCTCATTATTTGTGGGGTTTTTTCCTTTGTAATTTAAAAATAACTACTTATGTATTTTACATTTTTTCATAACTTGGTTTATCTCTGTACTATTTTAACATAGGCTTCCTGTATGGTGACGGCTAACACAGCCACTGAGATCGTTTAAAATGCACCCATTGAAACAGCTAGTGAAATTTCATGAGGCAGGTTACCAAAATTATGCATGGGTTTCATTTATCCAGATTTTAATTAGCATGTTAAATATAATTTTAACCAGGCCTTGACACTAATAGAATTTAAAGTGGAAAAACATAAATTTGAACACTCATCTAGTGTTCCAAGCAACTGTGGCGAGAATTAAGGGGTGTGCATGCTGAGGTCACATGGTTAATTGACACTAGAACCCAAGTCCACTGGATGGAATACCTGCTCAAGTATTTCCCACCATTCATGTCAACTCCCCCAGAAGCAAAGTTTATAGGTGAACACAGCATTTGCATCCTTCAGCCCTGAGTGTTCTCAACTTTTATCTACAAGTTTGGCTTCAGTAATTAATGACTCTTCTTGTTTGGGAATGAGAAGGGCAGAGGATGTTTTGCTTCTTTCTTCCTTTCTTGGGTTCCATCTTTTATTCATCTTTGGCCCTTTACTGAAATCACCCCACTGAACTGGAAGAGAGACTCCCAGATTCTTCTCTGATATCATCATCAGAGGGAAAAAAAAAAGTTCCTTGGACTTGTGAAATAGATTTCCTTTCTGACTGGCATAAGCATTGATTTTTGTAAAAGTAGCTACATCAAGAAGTCGGCTGTGCCAACTCCTTAAGGATTTGGGCACGGTAGTGGGGAGCAAAATATAACTTTGCCTTTTTATTTACAACATATCCTCTCAGCGCTGAATCCTACCCAAGTATCTCCCTTCTTCTATAATCTCCTTTCAATCTTCCCCAAATGTCTTCATCCTACTTGATGAAGTACTTACAGAATAAACTCTTCAATCACTGTTAATCACTCCCTTCTTGACAGTCTCAGTCTATTTAATTACTAAACCAATTCTGTCTCCTGGGTGCCCCCAGTCCTTTACCTTTTTTTGCAAGATTCTCCTCCTCTGACAATCTCTTAAATAGGGGGCACGCCTCTCTTCTTTAGGCACAAGTGCTGGCCAGCACTCTAGGAAACCAGCACCTAAGTGATCCTTCACAGAACCAGACAACCAGCTCAGACCATCTCACATGCTAGACAGTGCTACACTGTCCTATACAACGCCACCATAACATGTGGCTATTCATATTTAAAACTTAAGTTAACACAATTTTAACAAAACTGAAAACTCCATTTTAAGTTCTCATTGCCACACGTGCTTATTGGTTACCATATTAAACATCACAAATAGAACATTTTCATCAATGAAGGAAGTTCTGTTGGACAGTGCTGCTCTAGAGCCTTCAACAGATGGTATCAAAATAACTCACCAAGCCAAGCACGGTGGCACATAACTGTAATCCCAGCACTTTGGGAGGCTGAGACAGGAGAATCGCAAGTTCAAAGCCAGCCTCAGCTGGCACTAAGCAATTCAGTGAGACCCTGTCTCTACATAAAACACAAAATAGGGCTGGTGATGCGGCTCAGTGGTCGAGTACACTTGAGTTTAATCCCTGGTACCAAAAAAAAAAAAAAAAACCCTCACCAACACCTTAAAAGTGTCTACAACTGCTCTTATGCGTCTAAATTTGCCCATACAAGTTTTGTCTCCTGTCTCTACCTGTCTTGCTACTTTCCTGGATTCCATAAATGTTGCAACAATATCCTAACTAATCCTCCTAATAATATTCCTGTTCATTTTTCACAATGCAGCCAAAAATCTCTTTCAAAAATGTCAGTCTAGTTGGTTAATTTCCTGCTAGGAACCCTCCAGTGGTAACCACATAATTTATCATCCGAACCTAAGCAATTTTGATAATTTGGTGCTATTAATAATTATACTGCTATAATAGGACTAAATTGGGACTCTCACAGGTAAGCAGTATATGCATTCATCTTGTATGGAATCTGAGTCCATGAGTATGCCTTATAAGCTCTCAAAGAATCCAGCCCTGGCTATGTCTTCAATGCTCTAAATTTAGTTGCCACTCACCGAAGTGATGTGTTTCACTTCTGTGTGAATTTGCTTGTTCCAGTCCCTATGCTGGATGCACCTGCATTCTCCTTATCATGCCTACTAAAACTATAGAATTCTAAAAGACCTATATAAGCACTACTTGCAATTTTATTTAACATCTATGGAGAGACGGATAAATAATATATAATTCTCAAAGAAATTTACGAAGTATAGAAAAGTTCTAAAAAGAACAAAATTATCCATATCCCTACCATTCAGAGAAAACCAGTGAATATTTCATTGTGCATTGCTCTCTCTTTATATGTACGTATATAGTTTTCTTTCCAAAATCTATTTTTTCCCTATTTTTGCGACAAGTTTTCATTATGTAACATAGAATTTGCATTTTCTCTGTGACAAAAAAGTGTTTCATGATATAAGTTTTAATGACTAGATATTAGTTCATTGTATAAAAATACAGTAATAAGCTAGTCTTGTTTTGGGTATTTAGATTGCTTGAAAGTTATAAAATAAATAAATAAAAAATGCTTTAAAAGTTTTATTATAAATATTATAAAATTTATAAAATAGTTAAATATGTTTTTGTATCACAAAAGCCATTCATATTCACTGTAGACTTTTGGGAGAGAAATGCACAAAGAATGAAAGAGATTTACCATATCCTGATTTTTATGATGTTTGAAAGATAATTTTGTATGAAAGCATATTTCTGAAATGTTACTAAGTTCATCAAAAAATATTGCACTTCTAGATACATAGATATGCAAAATTTCAAGGACGCAAGTATGGTGTAAAGGTAGAATTTTTTCATAGCCATGAATATTTTTCCGATTAATGTTTAAAACTACCATAAAGGTAAATTCCTGACTGTATACCTGTTAGATATGTTTATAAGAAATACTAAGATATTTAGCAGCATTCCAGAAATGTTACTTATGAACATTAAGGTGGAATGTAACCTTTCTGAAAATTTCCACTGCAATTTATTCACCAATGAAATAAAGATTCATTTTTCAAATGTTATGAAAAACTCTGACCTGGAAATTTTCAAAAATATAAATTATTTAAGCCAAAGGTATAAGACTTAAGCAAGTGTAATTGGACCTGAATTTGTGGTTCTAGAAAACACAAACATGATTAATAGATCACAGATACAGTCACTATTTGTCTTTTCACCAAGTGAAAGGTAGACTTGTGAATAAATGAATACTAGAATATGTGCCAAAACACCTCCATACTTTTATTACTTGCTGCTGTTCTGTTAATTTTAAAATGACTTCATTCAATCTCAATTGAACTTTTAATATGCCACATCTTGGCAGGAGAATGTCACAAATTTATTCCAGTGGTCTCTACATACTTACCTATGGAAGAAACACTTTAACTACCTCCTTTCAAAAAAAAAAAAAAAAAGGGAGAGAGATACCAAAATATTTAGAAGAAAGAATTTCTCACAAGCTAGGACACACAGTGTCTAAGTTATATTAATGTGCAATTGAATTTTGGAGAAGGTGGTTCAGAACTATAAAAAAAAAAAAAACCAATAATCTTACTCTGTTGCAACTCAAAATACACATGTAGTATGTGACCCAGAAATCATGGTTGAGGAAACACAACCTCCAGAACTTCAGCCATTCACCCTGGTATGGAAACATAGCACCCACAAGCTGTCACAGAGAAACAAAGGGGCGCAAAGGCTCACCTGGGCCCTGAGGAAGCACACATGTCTAGCCTTTGCGATGGCGTTGGGTGTACCTGGGAAACATCAGGTGTATGAGTACAGCCCACAGGCTGTGCACAGCAAAGACCGGTAGGCTCTTTGGGAAAGAAAGCAATTTAAGGTGAATGACTTTAGAACAAAGCTGAGCACACTTACCGTGTTTATTTCAGGAGATGTCTCCTTAGGACCTTTACAAGTGCATAAAGTGTGGCCAGCATTAACACAAGCATGAAAAAGTTGGCACTGATCCCGATGTCTAAGAGGTGAGCCCAAATCAGTTCTGATAAGTGACTCTGCCTCAACATTGAATTTCACTAGGGTCATTTCAAATGGCCAGCGTTTTGGTAGAAGATCCAAACTACAGTCTGGATGGTAAACATGCTAAGGTTTTCTATGGCTCCCCCAGAGGGAGGAGCAGTGATCATTGATAGCATATATGAAGACAATTAGCAGGACGATAGACATCAGTCACAGCTGCCCTGCACCAGTGAACAGGGATCTCCTGCAACACTTCCTACCCTGAAGGTAGGGCACACTACTAACATTTTTTTTTAATTTCACTTATAAACATTTTTACTGTGCATTGTTATGCACCCAAATGCATTTTTTGCCCTTACCAAATATTCCTGTGTCTTAAACCAAATTTCCCTTTGGCCTCCACTGTGATTTTCTAGAAGAGATCCTGTGAAGGCCCGTGAGCTATGTTGGTGACCACCGCCGGCAAGTAAAAGAGGGCATCATATTTAATAAAAATACTTGCTGAAGGTTTCAAAACATCTTTTTATATATTTATATTATGATCCCAATAACCTAGTAAGCAGGACAGGAGTTATTATCATTATTTCAGCAATTAGCAAACTATTCTGAGTTTAGAGATGTTTCCTGTGTTGTTCAAGAACCCATGACTACAGGCACAGTGACGCATACCTGTAATCCCAGGGACTTGCAAAGTTGAGGCAAGAGGATCTCAAGTTCAAGGCCAACCTCAGCAACTTTGTGAGGCCTTAAGCAAGTTAGTGAGACCCTGTCTCAAAATACAAAAATAAAAATAAAAAGGACTGGGGATGTGACTCAGTGGTTAGGCACACCTAGGTTCAATCCCCAGTACCGCCCCCCACATCCAGCCAAAAAAAAAAAAAAAAACAAAACATTAATGTTCAGGTTATCTAACCTGGGGTTCTGTGTTCTTTCCTCTAGAGTAAAAATTGGATTGCTCTCATTTCAATAGAAACATCAATAGATAGATACACAGATGGATAGACAGATGTCTCTAGATATATTTCTTATGTAAATTTCTGTATAGCAGAATCTAGATAAGATTTATACAGAAATCTAGATATATATATATCTATATGTATATATTGTATATCTAAGATATATATGCATATAATTATTTATTTGTTTTGTAAGTATTTATACACACACGTATTTCTGGAAAGGAGAGACCTTATTTGCCTAACCTCCCTAACTCTACCCCTGTCCTGACCCTAAGAGGAAACAGGAATATAACATTTCCTTTGAATCAGGGAGGAGCTGAATGAGGACCCCTCTGCCCTGCCTTTGCGGGAAGAAACGCAGGAGGAAGTAATTCTCTCTCCAGGAAACACCAAGCATGAGTCATACATTGTAATGCAATGGCCATGGTCTCTGCCATCTAAAGTCACTTGTACTTGGAGAAAGGCCACAGAGCAACTTGCAACTACTAGTCAGGAACTTGGGCTAATCAATGTTTTATTTAAATGACCTTTCACTTCAGGAAAGTCTGAATGTGAGGCTTCCCTCCAGGCCTGCAGACCTTGGGCTGTTAAGTAAAATAGGGTAAAAGAGGAAGAAAAACATCAGCAAAAGCTGATAACAGCGTGGCTGATGATTTCCAAGACAGTTAACACATAAACCATGAAAACATCAAGTGAAATGAAGGCAAGATTGATGATTTGAATTTCCAAATCCTTTAGCAATAATTTTTATAAACTACTAAATCTTACAAAATACTGAATTGTGTTTGTTTATCAATGCAACATCAACTAGGGCTTCCATTTTGTTTGACTTGGCTCTTCAATAAGGCACTTTTGCACAATTATGTCAACACAGAGTTAACCTTTGTCAAGAAGGGCAAGCACTTGAATCCTTGTCAGTCATTTCATTTGAGAAAAGGATCTGAGAGTCAAGAACAACAGGCAACTATTCCCGGCTTCATTAGTACTTTTATTTTGATTGCTTCCTTTTGACATTGTTTCAAGTGCATCTGGACAAGCCTAGCTAAATCAAGCCCATTTTTAAAAGACACTGAAATTTACACAGTGATGTTCTCCACTTGCCTGAAAGATTTTTTACTCTCCATAAGAATGGAAATTAAATGCTGTTATTTTTCAGTTTGAGATTCATTTAGATTCATTTATAATAGGAACAGGAGCATCAAAGCCAGGTTGGGGTTAATAATGAATGAGAAGAAATTATGAATACTGGTTTTGAGATGTGACCGAATTTAACATGAGTAAGGCAGAGAGGTTGACAGGGAGATGAGATCAAGAATAGATTAAGTACCACAAGTGTTATCAGTTGGTAGCAAGGACAATAAACAGTAAAGTCTGTTCAATCACATTTTAAATGAAAAAAGAGCATATATTGAGGAGGGACCACAAATTTTAATTGTTAATTAGATACGAAAATATTGCTCTTAATCAGTTCACATTTCCCAAAGTAAATAAACACTCAGAGATAATGTTCAAATCTCTGTTGACTAATAACTACTTTAGAAATATTAATCAGAAAAAGTCAATTGCTGGGGCTAGGGTTGTAGCTCAGCGGTACAGTGCTTGTCTACTGCGGGTAAAGCACTGGGTTTGATCCTCAGCACCACAGACAAATTAATAGGTAAAAATAAAGTTATGATAAAAAGTCAACCTTAAAAAAAAAAAAGTCAATTCCTGAACCGGGCACGGTGGCATACACCTGTCTTCCCAGCCCTTTGGGAGGCTGAGATAGGAGAACTGCAAGTTCAAAGCCAGCCTCAGCAACGGTGAGGCGCTAAGCAACTCACTGAGACCCAGTCTCTACACAAAACACAAAATAGGGCTGAGGATGTGGCTCGGTGGTCAAGAACCCCTGAGTTCAATCCCTGGTACAAAAAAAAAAAAAAAATTTAAAAAGTCAATTCCTGGAAATAGCATACTTGTGACTCTCATGCTATCAATATTTTATACATCTTCATTGCAAAGATGGAAATATTCTTAATTATTTTTCACTGTCAGTTTAATTAATTCCTTAAAGTAATCAGAAATCCTAACTCTCAGGGAAGGGCATTAAGGAGCCTACCTATGGGGGTCATTATAAGAAGTCTTTATTGTTAGTCTGCTCGGAAGGAATGACCTTATCTCCCTGTTTCCAGAAAATGTGGTATATCGGTCAGTGTAGTGTTACTATGAGAAAATGCCTGAGATAATTAACTTATAAAAGAAAAGATTTACTTAGCTCAAGGCTTGAGAAATCCCAGTCCATTATCAAGTGGCTCCATAGTTTTGGGCTTCTGGTGAGGATGTCATATGGCAATGGCAGGTAATGCATGGGGAACAGAGAAGAAAAGGAGGCCGGGATGCCACAATCCACTTAGGAATATACTCCCAATGACCTATGGATCTCTCATCTGCCCTGCCTCTTAAAGATTGCACCACTTCCTAACAGCACCATCCTGGAGACCAAGCTTTTAACACATGGACCTTTGGGGGATGCTGATTATGCAAACTATACCAGGTTGAAAGAACGTCTCCAAATATGAGAATGAAAATGTCTGCATTCTCTCCTTATTTTTCTTTTCTTAAAAAAAAAGCATCTAAGGACTTAGCACATATCAGTAACAGGCATTTATTTTTCTCCTTCCTACAATAGTTAACTACTAAACTCCCCCTAGGTAGTAAGACGCCATGAGGGCAGAGGTCCTTTTTAATTTTGTTCATCCAAAAGATTCAGCTTTTACAATAATACCTGGAACATAATGAAATCTCAGTGAATATTTATGGAATCGATGAATAAATTGTGCCATGTACTTAATTAACACTTACTTCCTCTGAATGACATTTCTACGTTCTTCCAGAATATTTGTGGTGAAAGAAGAATCCCAGGCCAGGTACAGGCCAGGGGTGAGTTCTAATCTAAGCCAACCACAGTGAATTGAGCCTCAGATCCCTCTTATATAAAACGAGACTTATAACTCTTGCTTTGTCTGACTATAGTAGACTGAAGACAGTGTGCGCACATGAGTAGACATATATAACAAAGTCCAGTAGAATATTTGATATATATTGTATGTCCATCCAATAGATTAAGGTTATTCTTTACCATTTATTATCTATATCATTCTACCAGAGTAAGTTTAAGTCAAAGGTTAAGGCAAGCTCTTATAAATGGGAAAAAATAGCCTACAAACAATAAATTATTTGTTGAAGGATCAAAAAGTAGTGCTCTCCAGAACAGTGAGATCTGTATCAAATCCTACCGAAAGATTTGAGGAAAGATTTTACTGGATCAATCCTCTGCCTTCATGCACATAAATTATGGTACAATTCAACATAGCTTTCTTAGTTCCCAGAAAGCTAACAGAATCTTTTATTAATATTAATCTTAGCCTGTTATTCTATTTTTAGCTCCTCTGTTTTCAAAACAAGATAAAGAAACTCGGAAACCACATGGTAAATCTATTCTCCAAATGATTGTAGCATCTATTAATTTAGACTGTCATGAACACTGGTTGAACTGGATCATTTCAATTTTTTTTAATGCGTGTCGCTTCAACATTTTAGACTTTAATTAAGAGCTAAACAATGCTTGGTACACTACTCCGTCACCTTATCAAAACACAAGGAAAACTTAGTCTGTGCCTGAGGCGAGATGTGATGCTGTTAGGTGACATCCTGACACTTTGCAGAGGTCTCAGATCACACTGTTCTTTTTTAGCAAATTAAAATCATCCCGGGTGGGTTGAAAACATCTGGAAAAACCTTCGCTCCCAGCACTATGGTGTTTTCTGAGTCTGCTTCCACCACATCTCTTCACTACCCTCTTCACCAACAATTCATGCCTCACTCTGGCTTCTCTGATCACGTACATCCTGAGCCAATCTGTGTGGCTGAGGGTCTGAACCAGCAGCATATTCACCTACTATCAGCAGCAACACCCAGCAGAGAGACACCCAGAGCTCTGAAAACAAAGGGACTGGCGACAGCAGAATTCTGAGTTATGTCACAAGGAGGCAATGGCCTTGGCCTGACAATTAGAGGTTGCTTCATCTGCATTAGATGGTGATGAAAAAACTGGTCCCTGCAATTCCTCTATATTATTCAGTGGTCCAACTTTGCGAAAGGTTCCTAAAACTATAAGTGCTCTAGATCTATCAGTTGCTTTTAGCAGTATCACAAAAGGATCTCCTTTTTTACTTGTGATGATAAAGTTGCAAGGAGTTGATAACCACTCAAGAGTTGAGCTACATTTGTGGACTCAAATACTTAGAAGTAAGGGGTAAAAATATTTTCAATTATCAGAGAGACCCCAATAGATGAATAATGCACTGAACTGAGAGTTACGTATAGATTTTTCTTTTAGGTTCTACATGTTGCCCTATAAATAGGAAGAATTAGCAAATTATCAATTAATTATATGCCATGTACTATGCTAGGCATGCAGTTCATGCATGGGCAGTCTGAATGGCTCAGTAACAGGCCAAAAGTTACAGATATGCTTAACAGTAGCCCCAAGATGGGCCTAGTTCTTTCTCAAAGTCTTTTCTGTCCCTAACTTATTTTGCTACTGCTTCTCCTTTCATTGTCTCATCTGTGAACTGAATGGTCACCCAATGGTTTATCTTAGGTCCCCTTCAGCTCTAAGATGTACCAATTGACTATAGGCGATGAATACTTAGGTCAATTAAGGTACAGCTCAGATGATTGATTAAAGTGGCTTGAAATAAGTCAATCTGTTTGCCTGTGAATAGATCATAAGAAATCTAAATGTCAGTGCTTTCACTCCTCAGGATAATGGAGAAGAGATGAGGGAAGCCGGGGCTTCAGATCCTGTCATGTGCAGATCCTTCTATTTACTCCGGTTGGCTATGTAAGTAAGGCAATTTTCAGGGTGTCATAACCAAAAGTGTTTGGGAAACTCTGTGATAAATGAACCACATGGTTAAATACAAAAGAGAAAAAAACATGCTTTGTAGCTTCTAACTATGACATCTATGTCATTCAGCTATGTTCTAAATCGAGAAATGACTTGGTTTCCCCAGCAGAAAAAAAATAGCATAATTTATACAGTTTGCAGCTTGTACAATTGGAACAGCAAATAAATTCTAGAAGCAGACAGACTAATTGAGCCAAGAAAACTAAACATGAATTTTGGAACGTTCTTGGTATCTGTATCAATGTGAAAGTTTATTTCAGTTCATAGTCTTGCTACATGTTAAGGCTTTATTAGGTAAACCAAGTCATTTGTGCCAGATCGACCTTCTGCAGCTGACCACAACGAGTTTTAAATTCTGAGGTGCAGTATAAATTCTACCTAAAAGACACTATGCTTTTCTCTCAATTGATTCAGAAAATATTAAAGTGTATTACACTGTAGAAACAAGCAAGGTAGTTACCACAAGGCACATCAGTGATGTAGTTGATATTTAAAAGGTTATCAAGCCTGCACATCTTTGAAATATTAGGCTGCCTGGACAAATTAAAAATCTGGCATTCCCTTTGGCTTGGAGGTCAATTTCTACATTTTATAGCTACAAACTGCCCTTGAAATAGGACTATGGAAGTATAGGCTGTTATGGTCCCTACAATACCCTTCTTTCCAGGTAGAGACTTCTAGAAAAGAGAAAGATGCTAAGGGGCAATGAGGCACAAGCACAGTATCCTCTGGGAAAACCCCTTCCAGTGAAATTAAATGAACCTGCAGCCCCTTAAGGAACATGTGCCCTAAAAACCTGTTCCTCCAAGAAGTCAGACACTGTATGGTGTCTGTACCCCTTTGCTTCTGTCTAGGACGGGTAGATAGGCTCACACTGCATGCATAAGAAACGAGTCTCCCCTGCTTCCCTCTTCAGCCTTTTTCCAATCTCTCATTGCCTGACAGTATGACTTCACATAAAAATTCAGGTTCACATTTGTTCACATACGAAGGTGGACTTTTCTCCAACAGAGAATAGTAAAATTATTGGTTTCAACCATGATTCCTAGAACATATTCTTCCTTAGATGCACATCATTATTTTTGCTGTACCAATATGATTAAAGAGTTTACAGCTGGATGCTACTATCTCTGTTGGGTTTAGAAAAGGAAACCAGTAATTCACAGATAAACAAGATTTCCTTTCTTCTTAAGTCAAGCTATCATCTAATTTTGTAAGCTGTCTCAAAAAGTAAGAAGGTGGATTGGAGACCAAAATTTACTCTCCCACAGAGCATGTGCAAATTACAGAATGGAAATAAATTAGTTGTGTACAAATGTAAAAGATATCTCTAATTCAGTTTATTTTTAAGAATCAATATTGAGTTTTTTTTCCAGTGCTCAGGATCCAGCTCAGCCCTTGAGCATTCTAAGCAAGCACTCTAGCACTGAGCTCCACCCACAGTATCCCCTGATTTTTTACATGTAAAATATAACTAACTTTAAAATAAGACCACCAGAATTACAAAAAAAAAAAAAAAAAAAAAACTTAACTGGGATTTTCCAGGACATTTTAGAAAAACTATGTCCACAAACAGTCCTAAAACTAGAATTTCTTACAAAGATAATACCAATTCAAATGACAAATATTTCAATATAACAAGCCTTAGCAGCATGATGCTGGCCTCAAAGAATGAGTTCGAAGGATTCCCTCCTCTCCAATTTTTTGAAGAGTTTGAAAAGAGTTGGTATTAGTTCTATAAATTTTTGATAGATTTCTGCACTGAAGCCATCAGATCTTGGGCTTTTCTTTGATGGAAGAATTTTTATTACTGGTTAATCTCACTGTTCATTTTTGGCTTATCCATGTTTTCTATCTCTTTGTATTATCACATATTAGTTGTATGTATTCATATAATACAGTGTAAAATTGTCATACATGTAAACAGTATCCATTGCTAAAATCCAACCACCTTTGTTCTGCATATGCTAAGGTTCTGCACACCCTTCCTCATCCCTGGTAATCAACATTCTACTTATAGTAGGTCAATTTTGTTTAGCTTTGACATGAGAAATGGTGTGGGTCTGGATTACTTCACTTAATCCAGTGTCCTCCAGTTCTACCCATTTTTCTGCAAGAAAATGGATGAAAAATGAAGATCTCATTAGTCCTTATGATTGAATTCCTTATCTATGAATTTTAGGACATTTTTTCTAGTTCTGTGAAGATGATCATTGGTTTCCTGATGGTGATTGCATTGAATCTGTGGGTTGCTTTGGATAGTATGGATATTTTTACAATATTCTTTCAATCCATGAACATGGAGGATCTTTCCATCACTTCATGTCTTCTTTCTTTCACCAGTGTTTTATAACTTTGATTGTAGAGATCTTCAGTTTCCTTAGGTATATTTATTGCTAGGGTTTCTCTCTATGTGTATGTGTATTCTTTTTCTTTCTTGGCCGGGGGATAGCTTTTGTGAATGGAATTGCTTTCATGATTTCTTTCTCAGCAAATTTGTTGTTAGTATACAGAAAATCTACTGATTTTATATGTTGATTTGGTATTCTGTACTTCATTAAATTCTTTTACCAGTTCTAATAGTCCTTTGGTGGAGTCATTAGGTTTTGTATGCATAGAATCATAATATGTGAATGGGGATAATTTGACTTCCTCACTTCCTATTTTCATGCCTTTAATTTCTATCTCTTTGCCTAACTGCTCTGCTAAAACTTCTAGTACTATAAGGAATAACAGTGTTAAGGACAGACGTCTGTATCTTATTCATGATCTTAGAAGAAATGTTTTCAACTTTTTCCTATTTGCTATGATGGCTGTGGATTTATTAAATATATATATACCTAATTTGTTCAGGACTTTTATACTGAAGAAGGTTGAACATTATTGAATATTTTTCTACACTCATTGACATATCATATTCATTGTATCAATGTGATGTATTTTGTTTATTAATCTGCATATGTTGAACCATCCTTGCATTGATGGGCCAAAAACAATCATGGTGTATAAACTCTTCAATATGCTTTGAATTTGATTTGCTAGTATTTTTTTGAGAAGTTTTTCATCTGTGTTCATCAGGGATATTGGTTTATAGTTTTATTTTTTGTTGTGTCCTTATCAAGTTTTAGTTACAGGGCAATGCAGGTCTCATAGGATGAGTTTAGAAGGGTTCCTTCCAACTCAGTTATATGGAATAGTTTAAAAGAATTGGCATTAGTTCTTTAAAATATTGGTAAAATTCAGTAGTGAAGTCACCTGGTCCTGGGCTTTTCTTTGGTAGGAGACTTAGTGATTAGTTTTCATTGTTTGCTATTGATCTATTCAGGTTTTTAATGTCTTGTTGGTTCAATTTTAGCAGGTCATATATATGTCCAGAAATTGCTCCATTTCTTTTAGATTTTCAAACTTGTTAGAGTATAATTTTTAAAAATAATCTGCAATTATTTTGCAAATCTTTGCATTTCTGTGGTATTGATATAATGTCTCCCTCTTCATCTCTAATTTTATTGATTTGGGTCTTCACTCTTTTGTCCTTAATTAGTCTAGCTATGGTTTGTTGATTTTATTTACCTTTGCAAAGGTCCAGCTCTTTGTTTCATTGACCTTTTGTTTGTTGGTTGTATGTTACGGTTTGGATGTGAGGTGTCCCCCAAAAGCTCATATGTGAGACAAGGCAAGAAGGTTCAGAGAAGAAACAGTTGCTAATCATTAACCTAATCAGTGAATTTACCCCCTGATAGGGATTAACTGAGTGGTAACTGAAGGCTGGTAGGGTGTGGCTGGAGGAGGTGGGCATTGCAAGCATGGCTTTGGGGTATATATATTTTGTACCTAGCAAGTGGAGTCTCTCTGCTTTCTGATTGTCATGTGAGCAGCTTCCCTCTACCACACTCTTCCACCATGATGTTCTCCCTCACCTCGAGCCTGGAGGAATGAAGCCAGCCTTCTATGGACTAAGACCTCTAATAGTGTAAGTCTCCAAATAAACTTTTTTCTCCTCTATAATTGTTCTGGTCAGAACTTTTAGTCTCAGCAGTTAAAAAGCCAACTAAAACATTATACTAGAGATTGAACTCAGAGCTGCTTTACCACTGAGCTACATTATTTTAAGACAAGGTCTTACTATGTTGCTGAAGGTCTTTCTGAGTTGCTGAGGCTGGCTCAAATATGCAATTTTCCTACCTCAGCCTACTAAGTCATTGGGATTGTAAGCATATGCCACTGTCTCTGACCTAGTCTCTATTTCTTTTATTTATTCTCTGATTTTTATTACTTATTTCCTTCAACTATTTTGGGTTTGGTTTGTTTTTGCTTCCCTCAGTCCTTAAGATGTATTATTAGATTGTTTAAAATCTTTCTATATGTAAATAAATATTTTAAAATATATTTTATATTTTTTGTGAAGATATACATTGCTATAAAATTCCTTCTTAGTACTACTTTTGAGGTTTTGGTATGTTTTATTTCTATTTTCATTTGTTTTGGAACTTTTTAATTTTCTCTGACTTCCTTAAGGACCCATTGTTCATTCAAAAGTATGTTCAGCCTCCATGTATTTTTATAATTTCCAAAGTTTTTTTTTCTTTTCTTAATTGTGGTAAGTGCTGCATCCCTCAGCATTTTATCTTCAGATCACAGTCTGTACCACATAAACTTTCAATTATTACAATACACATTTATAGTCTGTATAACACACACTGGGTTCTCAATTGATATTGATTGGACAAATGCATAATATAAGCATATTCTGCTAATTTAAGATTGTGTTCCATAGACATTTTTGTGAAATTATGTTATTTTCAATCTGATAGTCTACTTGTTTCCAAATTCTACCCTTTTTTTTTTTTTTTTTTTTTTTGGTACCAGGGATTGAACTCAGGGGTACTCGACCACTGAGCCACATCCCCAGCCCTATTTTGTGTTTTATGTAGAGACAGGGTCTCACTGAGTTGCTTAGCGCCTCGCCTTTGCTGAGGCTGGCTTTGAACTCGCTATTCTCCTGTCTCAGCCTCCCAAAGTGCTGGGATTACAAGCGTGAGCCACCGCGCCCGGCTCTACCCTTAAATTGAATTATTTGAAGGACCATCTAAGCTATTGATGTTGCTGTTAGTTTTTAGGTGTTCAGAAATTTTGATATGAGAAATTAAAATACTAATGTAATTTTTAAAATAATAATAGCATTTATTTTCTTATCAAATTCTAGTTTTATTCTATTGTGATAAAAAATAGAAGATAAGATCTCAATTTTCTGAATTTGTTAAACTTTGGATTGTGGCCTAAGATAGGGTGTACACTAGAGAATGCTGCATACACTGATGAAAAGAATGTATATTCTGCAACTTTTGGATGGAATATTCTGTAAATGTTTGTTAAGTCCACTTGATCTATACTATTATTTACCTCTGATATTTGTTTACTATTTATTGAATGAACTGTATTTGAAATCCCTCGTTATTATTATATTGGAGTCTATCTCTCTCTGTTGGTCTTGGTATTTGTTTTGTAAAACTGGGTGCTCCAACAGTAGACACAAATAGACATATAATCATTATATCTTCTTGTTAAATTTATTCCTTTGTAAATATATAGTGACCTTCCTGTCTCTTCTTAAATTTTTTGTATTAAAGTTTGTTTTTTCAAATATATGAATAGCTACTCCTGCTTGCTTTAGGTTTCCATTTGCTTGTAATATAATTTTTCACCCTTTCCCTTTCAATCTGTGTGTGAGTGTGTGTCTTTATTAGTAAAGTAAGTTTCTTGTAGTCAGCATATTGTTTGGTCATCTTCTCTTTTTCCTTTTTCATCCAGCCAACCAGTCCATATCTTTTAATTGGAGAATGTAGTATGTTTATATTCAAGGTTATTGTTGATAGATGAGGGCATTTTGCTGAATTTTTTCTAATTGTTTCAAATATTCTTTATTTTTTTTCTCTCTTGTTCATGTTGTGATTTAATGGTTAACTATATTGATAATGTTTCACTTTTCTATTTCTCTTTTGTGTTCCCATACGTCTGGTGGCATATATACTTCTTCAGGTTTTAATGGTGGAACTTATCTTTCACTTATGGATGTAGGATTCCTTTAAACATCTTTTTTAAAGCTGGTCTGGTGGTTGCAAATCCCCTCAGTTTTTGCTTAGCTTGAAAATATTTTATTTCTGCTTCATTTCTGAATGATAGCCTTGCTGTTAGAGTATTTTTTTAAATTTTTTATTAGTGTATTGTAATTATACATACTATTTGAGTTCATTTTCACATAATTATACAAGCATGAAATATAATTTGTTCCAATTTTATCCCAAGAACTTCCTTTTCCATTCTCCTCCTCTCTCCCCCAGTACCCTTTCCTTTATCTATTGGTCTTTCTTCTATTTACATAGTTTTTTAAATTAGTGCCTTATAGATTATACCTAAAGATGAAATTCATTGTACTAAATTCATATACTACATTGGATAGCTTAACCAGGTTTATTCTACACTTTCTCTCTTTTTCCTTTCCCCCTCAATCTTCTTCCTTTACTTCCCTGATCTCTTTTTTATTTACATGGGATGCCCCCTCCCTATTAGGATGTTCGTTTAGCAATTATTTCATTTCAGGACTTGATTACATCATTTCATCCCTCTTCGTCTATAGATTTTCTGCTGAGAAATCTGCTATTAGTCAAGAGGTACTGCTCATAAATGGAACTTGGCAATTTTCTCTTGCATATTTTAAAATTCTTGTTTTGTTTTGTTTTTTACTTTAACAGTTTGACTATAGTATGTTGTGGTAAAGATCTTTTCTAGTTGTGTCTACTTGGAGTTCCATATGACTTCTGTGCATAGATACATCCATGTTTTCCAAAGATTAGGGAAATATGTGGGGTGAACCCTGTATGGATACTCATACAATGGGAGTAGTGGCTCTTACTGGTTGATGGGGATTTCCTTGGGTACTGTTAATGTTGGCTCTATTACATTAAGAGTCTCTGATGCAGGATGCACCAGTGGTGGTTCAGCGCTTGAAATACTTTTCCTCTGATCAAACAGTGGTACTGGCCCTGATTCTTCACAGGGTGAGTGGTGGCAGGAACTATAGAAATCCTTCTGTGGCACTCATCTAACAGCAATGACAGGTCAGACAAGCTACTGGATTGATTGGCAGTGGGAGACAGGCAGGTATGGTATCCACAGAAAGTGTGATTTTTCTTTCTGCTGCTACTGAGCATGTGCCTGTCCAGGAGCAGGACCTTGGCTCCCCTACCCTTGTGTACCAATGAGTGGGCCAACAGCCAGGACTTTTCTTCTATAAACCCCTTCAGCTAAAGCACTGGCCTGGGAGTAACTGGGAGTGGAACAGGGCCATTGCTGGGCAAAGTTCCTCTTCAGGGCTCCTTTGCCCTATCACCCCAAGGGTGGAGAGACACTTGTGTTGAGATGTTGCTGGAGGCTCCCTAATGACACTCCCACAGACAGGTCAGCATTAAAACTACGGTGTTCTTTCCACTTCTGTCAGTAGGATGCCCTCATGCATGGCATAGGGAGAAGCAGTGGTGGGAACCTCTAATCCTGGCACTGATGTAAATCTACACAAGGTTGGCCATGCCCTTGGTCTCAGAGGATGAGCTCCCTAATCTCCTGATTCTTAAAGTCAGTGTCCTCCACTTTGGTCTGTGTCACAACACCCATCCCCTGCAGTGCAGAACACCTAGCAGGCTTAGGTAACAGTCATCTTGCTGGGCCAAGTTGTATTCCAAAAGCAGCTACTCTATTTTAAGCCAGTGAAATGGAATGTCTGTAGTTCCACAGATGGGAATATGCACTAGTTTCTGATCCCTAGAGCAGTCCAAACTCAGATAATAGCTCAGTTGTCAAGATGGTTCCTTCCTACAGCACACTGGGGGTTACCTGGAGATGATGAGATCCTTTTTCCAAAGTAGTCTACTATGAAGATTTCAGCTTACCTTTTTTTTGGTACCAGGGATTGAACTCAGAGGCACTTAACCACTGAGCCACATTCCCAGCCCTTTTTATTTTTTATTTTGAGACAGGGTCTCACTAAGTTGCTTAGGGCCTTGCTAAGTTGCTGAGGCTGGCCTGGGACCTACGATCCTCCTGTCTCAGCCTCCAGAGCCACTGGGATTACAGGCATGCACCACCATGCCCGGCAGATTTCAGGTTACTTGTCAAGTGAGCCACAAGCCCATGAGGACTGTAAGACTTTTCAGTAGCTAGGATTGCTGTTTGTTTGCTGAAACTATCTCTTTCACCCTTATTCCTCTAAAAGAGAGACTTGCTGTACTACCACTATGGAACCAGGTTAGCAGATGCTGGGATATTTTGTTTCTCTTTCTATGCTATTGTCTCAAGTGTCTGAATCTTACAAGATTCCAGTCTTTATCTTGCTGATTTCCCATGTTCTTCATAGCATCATATCACCAGACCTCAAAATATACAACAAAGCTATAATAAAAAGCATGTTTTTGAGTATGAAAATAGACACATAGACAAGTGGAACAGAATAGGGAGCCTAGAAATCACCCACACACATTACAGCCAAGAATACACAATGGAGAAGGGAGAGTCTCTTCAATCAAAGTGCTGGGAAAATCAGATCTCCACATGCAAAAGGTGAAACAATGCTCATCCCTCACCAGTTACAAATATCAACTCAAAATGGATTAAATATTTAAATGTAAGGCTCAAAACTATGGAAATACTAGAAGAAAATATAGGAGTATTTCAGAACCTTGGTCTGGGCAATGTTTTTTGGATTTGACCCAATATGCACAGGTAACAAAAATTGACAAATGGGACTATATCAAACTTCAAAGCTTCTGTATAGGAAAGGAAACAACCAACAGAACAAAGAGGAAACCTATAGAATGGGAGGGGAAAATTGCAAACTATGTATCTGACATGGGGTTAATATCTAGAAGATACAAGAAACTCCACTAAATAGCAGAAAAACAAATAACCCAATGTAAAAAAATGGTCTAAAGTTCTGAAAAATGCAAATGACCAGCCAACATATGGAATATTGCTCAATTTCATTAATCAGTAGGGAAATACAAATTAATACTATAATGAGACACCATCTCATTCCCATGAGAATAGCTATTACCAAAAAGATAAGAAATAAGAAATACTGCCCATGATGTGGAGAAAGAACACTTGTGCACTATTGGTGGAAATGCAATTTAGTACAGCCATTATAGAGAATACTGTAGAGGTTCCTCAAAATACTGAAAATGGAACAATTATGTGATCCAGCAATCCCATTTCTGTGTATACCCATGAAGGAAATAAAATCAGTCTGTCAAAGAGACATCTGCACTCCCATGTTCATTGCAGCAATACTCACAATAGCCAGGATATGGAATCAAGCTAAATATCCCATAAATTACAAATGGATAAAGATAATGGGGTATATATACACAATGGAATACTACTCAACCATATTAAAGCACAAAGTCCTGCCACTAGTGACAATGTACATGTACCTGGAGGATGTTATCATAAATGAAGTCATCCAAGCACAAAAAGACAAACACTTCATGATCTCATTCATAAGTGGGATCTAAAAAGTTGATCCCTCATAAGTTGAAAGCAGAATAATAGGAGAAATTAGAATAGGGGAGGAGCAGAAGGGGAGATGCCGATTAAAGAGTACAATGAGGACAAGTATATTATTTGATAGAAGGAACAAGTTCTCGTGTTTTATGGTATAGCATGAACATAATTAACAATAATGCATCATCTATCTCAAAATAGTTAGAAGTGATAAATTTGAGTATACTCACCATAAAACAATTACAAAAGTTTAAGGTGATGGGCATACTAATTACCCTTAGTTGCCACACACTGGTGGCACACCCCTGTAATCACAGCTACCCAGCTACTCAGGAGACTGAGGTAGGAGGATCACAAGTTTGAGGCCAGCTTTGGCAGCTTAGTGAGACCCTGTCTCAAAATAAAAATAGAAAGGACTAAAAATGTAGCTCAATGGTAGAGTGGCCCTATGTTCAATCCCTTGTACCAAAAGGAAAAGAAAACACCCTGAGTTGATTGCTACTAAATGTAGACATGAATCAAAATATCACAATGTGCCTCATAAAAGTTTACAAATATAATGTGTCAATAAAATAATTAATTAATTAATTTTAAAAGCCCTTTATCCATTGGACATTCGGGGTTTTTTATTTGTTTTGTTTTGACTTTTTTAAAAATATTTTTTTAGATATTGATGGATCTTTATTTTATTCATTTATTATTTATATGTGGTGCTGAGGATCGAACCCAGGGCCTCACGCATGCTAGGCAAGCACTCAACCACTGCACTACAGCCCCAGCCCTTGTTTTGATTTTTTATTTTCTTTTTCGCCGAGAGAAAAAGAAATATTCCGGAGCTCTGGTGAACTCTGAGGCTTATTTCAGTTACTTCCTGAATGTGTCAGGGTGCCTCATGCTTCCTTTGTTTTCCAAGCCTGTCCCCTCTGTCCTGAGTGCTCAGCACTTTCTCCTGATGAGAAGGACAAGATCTAATGTGACCACCCCAAGGAAGGCATCTTAAGTACTGGTTAAATTCACTCATGACATTGGCAATGATCCAAGCCACCATAAGAACTAGCTAAATTGGTCCATGACATTAGGTACTAGTTAAGTTGATTCATGACATTGTTCTATAGACAGGTCTAGTGTAGCCCTTCTGTAGTTGTTTGATTAAGGAAATCCCTGTTGCTAGACTTTTCCTTCTGAGCAGAAGCCAGGTGAGACTTAGCCTGAGTTTTTGTTAGGATTAAACATAATGAATCCAACTACCTAGCACAAGATCACATGTCCATGATAAACAAATGCTTTCTGACATTGTTGTTGTTGTGATTAAGTCACAGAGCCCATAGGGAACATGGCTAAAACTGAGCACGCACAGTCATCCTAGGCTTACAGGGAGCACTGGCCACTACTGTGGATGGTCACCCAAGTCCTTCAATTTCTGCCTGTGCAGGCCCAAATTCTATGTTATAGAGCTGAGGCTGCTGATCAATGAAGGGAACTTTTCCATGCTCTCAGTCCTGAAAAGCACCACATACTTCTATCTCATTCTCACTGACATCTGGTAGAATCTCATGTTTATCTGGAATATAGAACTGATGTTTCCTTTTTTTTAACTACTAATATATGATAAATTACGAATCCATTGATTTGTTACCAGATTGACATATTTAGGAAACCTAGACACTGTTAATCATTGCTATTATTTGTTCTTAGACAAGGAGAAAGATTTGGTATCAAAAATTTCTACAAAAATAGAATCAAGTAAAAAATAATCAGTTGGAACAATGAACTTGTCTATTCTTCATAGTATGTGACATCATAAATATTTGGAAAAATCCAGATATTTGGAAATCTAGGTATTTTTCAGTATATTAGCTCAGTTACCAATTAAAATCAACTTGCATATTTTATTCATACATAGTGTATAACTGTAAAGTGATAAAACTAATTTCTTGTGTTGTAGGCAAAATTTAGTCTATGGTCATGTTGTGTGTTTTTCTGTGTCTCAGAGTTACAATGCAGCAAGCCAAACATAAATGCCAGCCAATGTGCAAACAGTGTGATTGATGATCTCAAAGATACAATGACCCAATCAATAAATGAGCTAAGGAGCTGAACAGACACTTCTCAGAAGATGCACAACCGATCACTAGACATATGAAAAAATGTTCAACGTCTCTAGCAATTAGAGAAATGCAAATCAAAACTACTCTAAGATTTCATCTCACACCACTCAGAATGGCAACTATCAAGAATACAAACAACAATAAGTGTTGGCAAGGTTGTGGGGGAAAAGGCACGCTCATACATTGCTGGTGGGACTGCAAATTGGTACAACCAATCTGGAAAGCAATATGGAGATTCCTTAGAAAAGTTGGAATGGAACCACAATTTGACCCAATTATCCCACTCCTTGGTCTATACCCAAAAGACTTAAAAATAGCATACTAGTGACACATTGAAGTGACACAGCCACTTCAATGTTTATAGAAGCTCAATTCACAATAACTAAACTGTAGAACCAACCTAGATGCCCTTCAATAGATGAATGGATAAAGAAACTGTGGTATATATACACAATGGAATATTACTCAGCAATAAAAGAGAATAAAATTATGGCATCTGCAGGTCAATGGATGGAGCTGGAGAATATCATGCTAAGCGAAGTAAGCCAATCCAAAAAACCAAATGCCAAATGTTCTCTCTAATAAGTGGATGCTGATCCATAATGGGGGAGGGAACATGGGAAGAATGGAGAAAATTTGGTCAAAGAGGAGGTAGAGGAGGGGGCATAAGGGCAGTAAAGATGGTGGAATAAAATGGACATCATTGCCCTAGCTTCACATATGACTGCATATATGGTGTTATTCTACATCATGTACAACCAGAGAAATGAAAAGTTGTGCTCCATTTGTGTACAATGAGTTAAAATGCATTCTGCTATCATGTACACCTATGTAGAATAAATAAAAAGAAAATAAAGAAGTAAACTAATCTTGACAAGTGCTATGAAAACAACTAAAAAAAGATACAATGATATGTCCTTGAATTCTATAATTTAATAATTATATATATATATGTTATGTCTTTTGTATATTTCCTGTTTCTCTCTCTCTTTCTCTCTGTCTCTCTCAGCATATGAAATTTAACTGGCAATTTAGAGGCCTATATAACCTAAAGCAGATTGACTCTCCATCTTTAAGGATTTCAACCAGAATAATAATGGCAGCATCCAGAATAATATGAGAGTAAGAAAGTGATTTTTATAGTTAAACATCAGCTCCCTGGTTAACATGTATTCAACACTTTCATGTTAACAAAGGTTGACGTGATGTCTGTGTTTACCACTGTATCTGAGAGAAGTACTTGCTGTTTTAATTTATAGGAGTAAAGCCTCTCACAACACCCAGGCTCTACTCTCCTTTTAATTTTGTTTGAGCACCATTGGTTTTCTGCCTGTTTGGTCAATGCTATTCAAAGATGTTCTATAGACCTTTGCAACACCCTTTCCAGAAAGTGCATTGCTGCTAGTAAAGTATAAATACATTCCACACACCAGGACAGATTTTACTAGATTAAATACAATATTGTAGCTGGGTGCGGTGGCGCACGCCTGTAATCCCAGCACTTAGAGAGGCTGAGACAGGAGAATCGCGAGTTCAAAGCCAGCCTCAGCAACGGCGAGGCGCTAAGCAACTCAGTGAGACCCTGTCTCTACATAAAACACAAAAGAGGGCTGGGGATGTGGCTCAGTGGCCGAGTGCCCCTGAGTTCAATCTCCAGTACCAAAAATAATAATAATAATAGTACAATATTGTAGATTTTCTGAGAATGAAGATCTGTACATGAATGTATTAAATACTTTTTCTTAGTCTGTTAGGGCTGTAACAAAATGCCACAGAGTGGGGGGATTAATCTCTTTCACAGTTCTGGAAGCTGGAAGTCCAAGATTAGGGTTGTTTCCCCTGAGGCCTCTCTCCTCACCAACTGCTACCTTCCCTAAGTGTCCTCAAGTGACCTTTACTCTGTGCCCGTGAATCTTAGGTGTCTCTTCCTCTTCTTATAATAACACCAGGCATATCATATTAGGGCCCCACCCATATAACTGCCTGTAACCTCAATTACCTCTTTAAAGACCCCATGTCCAATTACAGTCACCTGAATTTGGCAAGGATAGAGAACAAAATTTAGCCAATAATGTATGGAAAAATGATCTTCAAAGTCAAGAATATAATTAATCCAGCCACACAGAGAGACACATGCCTATAATCCCAGTGATTTGGGAAAATGAAGCAGAAGGAGCACAAGTTTGAGGCCAGCTTCTGCAATTTAGTCTTAAAATAAAATTAGAAAAAGGCTTCAGTTATAACTCAGAGGTAGAATGCTTCTGGGTTCAATCCTCAGCAACAAACAAAAAGAATTCCAGTAATCCCATTAAAAGAAAATCCCTAATGTTTATTCATTGATTTTGAAATTTTAATAACATGAACATATGGTTTAACAATGAAAGGTCTGAAAAACCCACACAGATACAGTCATCTTATCCATGACAAAGGTACCAAAAACATACACTAGAGAAAAGACAGCCTTTTTTAAAAATGGTGCGGGGAAAACTAGTTATCCGTATGTACAAGAATGAGACTAGATCTTTATCCTGCACAAAAGTCAGTTCAATTTGGATCAAAGCCTTGAAATTAGACCAAAAACTATGCAACTCCTGGAAGAAAATATAGGATCAACACTTCAATGTATAGGCACAGGCAATGACTTTCTTAATAGGACCTCTAAAGTTCTGGAAATAAAATGCTAAGAGTTAGTAAATGGGACCGTGTCAAATTGAAAAGTTTGCACAGCAAAGGAAACAGTTAAAAATGTGAAGATAGAGGGCTGGGGTTGTGGCTCAGTGGTAGAGTGCCTGCCTACCATGTGTGAGGCACTGAGTTTGATTCTCAGCACCACATATAAATAAATGAATAAAATAAAGGTCCATCAACATATAAAAAATATTTTTTTAAAAATGTGAAGATAGAAACTATAGATTGGGAGAAAATCTTTGCTAGCTGCTCTTCTAATAAAGAATTAATATCCAGAATATATAAAGAACTAAAAAAACTTACCACCACAAAAAAACAATAAATAACCCAATTAATAAATGGGTAAATGAATTAAACAGACACTTCTCAAAAGAGATACAAATGACCAACAAATAGATGAAAAAATGTTCAACAACATCCCAAACTTGGGGAAATGCTAATCAAAATTACACTGAGATTTTATCTTATTCCAGTTAGAATGTCAGTCATCAAAACTACAAACAATAATAAATGCAGGAGAACATTTTAACACTGTTGGGAAGATTGTAAATCAGTACAACCACTATGAAAATCAGTATGGAGGCTCCTCAAATGGAACCACCATATGACTCAACTATACCACTCTTTGGTATTTATCCTAAGATATTAAATAATCTTACTCAGTGATACATGCACACTTATGTTTACAGCAGCACAACTCATAATAGCCAAATGAACTAGTCTAGATGTCCGTAAATGTATAAATGGATAAATAAAATGTGGTATAACACAATGGAGTTTTATTTAGCCATAAGGAAGAATGAAATTATATCTTTTGCAGGAAAATGGATGGAACTGGAGAACATTATGTTAAACAAATTAAGTCAAACTCAGAAGGTCAAAGGTCATAGGTTTTCTCTCATGGGGAAGTTACAGAGGAAAAAGGAAAAGAAATCCTTTCATGAGAGAGGATCTCATGAAAATTGAAGGGAGCTCAGTAGAGTAGAAGAAAAGCACCAGGGTAAGGGAGGAAAAGAGCGTATGGAGAAATACTAGGGAATGTAATTGACCAAATTCTATTGTTTTATTGTGTGCATGTACAAATATGTAACAGCAAATCCCACCATTAAGTACAACTATAATGTACCAATATAAAATATGGGAAAAAACCAATAAGGTCTCAAGGCATTAGTTTCTTTTCTAACTCCTAACATCAGTCTTGTCATAATATTAAAATTGATTCACTTCCCTTTTTCTTTCAAAACCTGTGAGAAAATAATTAGGCAAAGTATAAAACATAGCTATTGGGATTTTTGCTACACACCTGAGGTGTAAGAGTGGCCACATGTGTTAATTTTCTAAATTATATTTAACTGACCAATGAGCTATGGGGAAAGCAGTTGGTTTATCACTGGGACTCCATTCTCCACTTCATCCTGGTCCAGTATAGATCCTCAAAGTCTTTCATGGTCCACTGTGGTCATGGTACTTTCTGACAAGCTGCTCCTAATCCAAACTAAAGAATGCCTCCAGTGCTAAAGGGCAAGCTGGAGTTCTGCTGAGCCTGGGAGCCCAGCACCTTGGGTCTTCCCTCCCTCAGGGCATGAGAAGGAGGGCACAGAGCAGAATGGGGCCCCCAAACCACCCACTTGCCCCCTTTTCTGACCTAGAAGAGTTATCTACCTTCCTCCAGCCTTCCTATTTTTTTTTTTGTTGTTGTTATTTGGTGTTGGAGGTGGAGCCTCAGGCCTCATGCATGCTGGGCAAGCGATCTGCTGAGCTACATCCCCAATCCCTACATACTTCTACACTCCTCCCCTGCATTAACATCGGTAGAAAATCTCCCCTCAGTGGCTTTAGATAGGCTGACCTCTCAATGATGTAGCCCAGTGGTAGAGTGTTTGCCTAGCAGGCCCAAAGCCATGCGTTCAATCCCCAGCACCAAAAAATAAAATAAAAAATGTTCCCTTCTTCTAATATTAGTCTTCCTTTTTGTTACTTTTACAAAAAAATAATAAAAGGCCTGCACTGAGTGCCTTGTAGGCTGACTTACTCGGTACAGATGACAGCTGAGGTCTATATAATCTGTGAAAATGAAAAGCTTCACATCTGTCTCATCATAGCATCCAGGAGGAGAGCATGAAACAATGAGAGATGTCAGAAACTAAAAGGATTAAGAAATTGGGTGAAGCCTGGTGCAGTGGCGCACACCTATAATCCCAGCACTTTGGGAGGCTGAGACAGGAGAATTGTGAGTTCAAAGCCAGCCTCAGCAACGGCGAGGCGCTAAGCAACTCAGTGAGACCCTGTCTCTACATAAAACACAAAATAGGGCTGGGGATGTGGCTCAGTGGTCGAGTACCCCTAAGTTCAATCCCTGGCACCAAAAAAAAAGAAAGAAAAAGAAATTGGGAAATTGGGTGAGTTTTATTACAAGCTCTTTAAATGTCTTTTAAGATGTCTGTGTTTGAGTTTTTTCACCTGCCCCACATTCTGGATTACTTAGAAGTGTCAAAATGAACCCCAGGCTCTTTTCTGGCAGGAGGAAAACTGACATCAAGAGAGAGTTGGTGGGGAGAAATGTGACTTTTATCACCAAAATGATCAACCTTCCCCATTTAACATGACTCTGTGGTCCTAATTTTATCCAAAGTTTTGCAAAACCAACCTTGGGAATCTCAACAATCCAGTGACCATTCTAGAGTCAAGCAAACATTACAAACATGTAATAGCAAATTGGCTTGTCTAGGCTGGTGGTATAGCTCAGTGGTGAGCACTTACCTACCATGCACAAGGCCCTGGGTTTGGTCCCCAGCACCACCAAACTAAAAAAATCCTCACAACTAGATTGACAGAATATAAATTAGGTAAGCAGAGCTGAAAATGTCTTCTACCTAAGAAACCTGGTCAACATTCAAACTAGTTGAACATTTTATGTACTCTTTTGAACAAGATGAATGAGATTACTTTCTGTCTTCTCTGGTATTACTCAGGATTTCTACATTCAGGATATTTATATTAAAGAAACACTTTGCATAACTGCTTTTTGCAAAATTAAATAAAATATAAATCAAATGTCATAATTTTTTAAAATTGTCATGTTAAAACGGTTATCATAAAATTTTCCCCACATAATCTTTTGTCAAAGACGTTTGTCATAGTTTTTAAAAGAAGTAAAGAGTGAAATAACACAATTTGGGGGATTTGCTTCAAGATCATCAGGACTCATCTGGGGAAGGGCTGCTGTGGGAAATAAGAGTAACCAGGTATGTTAATTGTAAAAGCTTCACCTTTATGAGGGCTCCTTATATTATCCTCTCTTCGTTTGTATATGTCTCAGTTAGTTATTCTTCTGTGAAAAAGTTGAAAATAAGAAATAAAACTTCAAAGTTTGTATTTAAGACTCCTTACCAAAAAAAAAAAACCCAATTGGGCGTGGCAGTGCATGCCTGTAATCCCAGCCTCAGCAACGGCGAGGCACTGAGTAACTCAGTGAGACTCTGTTTCTACATAAAACAAAAAATAAGGCTGGGGATGTGACTCAGTGGTTGAGTACCCCTGAGTTCAATCCCCAGTACCAAAAAAAAAAAAAAGACTCCTTAAAATAAAACAGGGACCAACAATACATATGAGAGAAAGGTAAACTTATCACTTTACTAAAGAACACTGGACAAGTGTCAGGGCGATTTGGAAATTTCCAGCTATTTATCCAGCTAAAGTGTTCTGCACACCCAGGGAATCAGGCTCTTTTGTCCTCTCCTGTCATGATCTTAAAGGTTGATGGGCGTGTCAGTCACCCCTGAGAGTGGCACATTGGGGAATAACATTACTGTGTCAGCTAGAGTCAACTGGTGCTCATGCTGTTTTAGTATTCTCCAAGGTCTTGTCAATCAGCAGCTGTACTTCTGAGAAGAATTTAAAACCAAACCCCAGTGGCAACTCTCCTTGCCCTGGTAATCTAATAATGGGGTAGAGAGATAGCAAGAAGCAAAGAGGCAGGCTGTTTCCCTTCTATTGACCTTAATATTCTGGGTCTGAGGCTGGCTACTTGACTCTTTTAAGTTTAATCTTTTAGGACTGCTGAATGAATATATTCATTCTAGAATTAGCTATCAAGTGGAGCAGGGAGCTTTGCCAGGTGTTCCCAGGGATATACAGAAGCATCAGGATTCATTCTTCCTCTAAAGAGCCACAACCAAGTTAGTGTTAGGAAACACAAAAGTGAAATGTTTAGAAAGCAAGGCAGTGTGGGATATACGCCCACTGATTAATACAGATATCAAATATTGTATAAGAGCAGGGAAGGGCCCATAGTTGAGGAAGTCATTAGAAAAGCTTCACTGAGAAGATATGTTAATGGCAGCTTTAACCTTCTCCAAATTCAAGGACTGAGCCACAGGCACACACTGCAGTAGAAAGAGCAGAACCAAGTTAGACACATCTGCCTTCCAAATCCAGCTGTTATCTCTGAGCCCCATTCCCCAATGTGTAAAATATGCAAGGCTGTTACAAGGATTTAAAATACATATTAACCGTGGGTGAAATGCCTGTAACTAAATAGGCCACAGGATAAAAATTAGTAAACAAAAATTACAGGCAGATTATAGAGACTTTGAGTATCAGACTAAGGGATTTAGATTTAATTCTATGGATGTCCAATGGCTTTAAACAGAGACTCATAGCAAAAGCAATATTTGGGGAAATTATTGCAGCAATTATGCAACCTGGTTGAGAGGGTAGATTGATAAAGAAAAATTTATTAGGAGGCTACTGTAATAGTATGAGCACATGAAATTAAGATCTAAATCTAGAGTCATGTCCAAGGATAAATTTACCATGAGCTAATGAAAGTTTAATAGCTTCTCCCAAGTTCTCATAAAGACTCCCCCCAAACCCTAACATAGCCATGTGGTTTCATCAAATTTGCAAAAATATCAATTGGTTGGTTAAGAGCTCTGTATCTTCCCATCCCTCCTTTCCTTCTAAATCATTTTCTTGTGCTCTATAATGGCAGTCACACTTTGTGAATCAGACCAAGGGGAATTTGAGTTGGAGAGAGATCTAGTTTGTAGTTAGTGAGGTACACTTATGTGGTTTTCAGTCACTTTCCTGGATAGTTAAGCTATTACTATCTTTATCTATGCAGAAATGGTTTTAGAACTACTCCTTTGCCCCCATGCCAGCTCACATGTAAATGCAAGCCCATCAATTGTACTACAATATAACCTGCCCAAGGGCTCTGGGCCCCAAAGGTGGTAGGCAATACAGGAGATGAAATGAAATGAATGGAGCCAAAAGCAAAGCTGGAGAACATTTTTTCCCACCATCAGATGTATAAAATTGAAAGTAGATGATTTGGTTCTCATTGATTATTAATCAAAGTAGATGTTCTCTACTGTCAAGAATATATTTCACAATGAATCAGATACAATAAAACTATACACCTGCATTGGAATAATAAACACAACATACTTTGTTTCTTTTTATGTCAGAATACTGTAAAAAAATAAAATTTATCAGAATTCTTAGGTTTATAGAACACAAATTTCTTGTCCCATGTCTAAAGGAGCTTAATTGTAAAAAGAGAGATTTTTTTTCACAGATTTAAGAACAATTTACATGACATTACCAATAATAAAATGTAATGCTGAAACTTTTCTGAACTATTAATATATTTTAAATGTCAATTCACTGAGTAAGAAAAAAGATTGAGTTGTGTTTCTGTTATTTTTACAGAAAAATTTTACACAAGTTTATCAAAAAAGTGAGGAAAAATTGTGTTGAGTTATAATAGGTAGTAAATTAATGAAAATGTTGTGGTACTTTTATGGATTTTTCAGTGTTTGTGGTGGTGCTTGGTAGCTATGACTCCTTTTCCCAAGTCTAAATTAAAATTAATTTCTATACCTAATTTTGTATTTACATTTTTAAACTTTTGTTTCTACAAGAGGACCCCCAAACCCGGTTCTACCCCCAGCCCATCGTGACAATGAGAATAAAACAAAAAGAACAGACACAAGAAGCCTTAAAATATCTTAGAGAATCAGAATTATTCTATAGGAATTGTGAAGAAGAGGCCTAACATAGGAAAGTGGAGGAATGAAGTGTTTTTCAGATACGTCAGTTGACTTGATGGAGTACAATAGAAGTGTCCAGTGTGGTGTTGGAGCTGGAGAGAGAGTTTGAGCAAAGGACAGCATCCTCCTTGGGATGATATTGAATAATGGTTGGAAAAAGTAAAGTAGCCCCGACACTCTTTCCTTCTCCTTCCAGGTCTCTGTGTATGCTAGGGTTCAAATATTGGAAGTGTCTCCCAACTGTCCATATGTGAAGGGCTTGGTCCTTCAAGTGCCACTGTTGAGACATGCTGTGGACTTTTAGGAGATGGGGCCTTATGAAACGTCCTTAGTTCATGGGTGGGAGAGGGGTGCTCCCAGAAGGGGATTATGGAACCCTGACCCATCTTCTTTCTCTCTCTCTTTCTCTCTCATCTCACCTAGTTCAAATTATGAGCATTTTACTTGGCTATGGGCTCCCTGCCATTGCCTTCTGTACCATGAGACGATACAGTCAACAGGTCTCTTGCTGAGTTTGTGCTACACTCTTTGGACCTGAACCTCCAACACAGAGCTAAATGGACCTTTCTTTTGTAAAGTTAATTGCCTCAGATATTTCGTTGTAAAATTATGACGTTCTCTAATATGGTGCAGTATTTTCAAACTGCAAAGCCATAATTCGGTGGACTGTTCAAAAGTATTATCTGAAAGATCTTCCCTACCAGGTATATGTGAGAAATTCAGGATCCATGAAAATTGGACTTGTTTTCTTAATAAAATTTCTCAGATGCTTTATATGCTAATTTGAATTATTAATCTCCCAGAGAAAGACAACTTTGCTGACCACAAATGCATGTTTCACTTCTCTTTGGGTATCAGTCTTTTGGAATTGTGTTCTAATAACAGGTTTGGAGCACTAAATTCTAGTGGGAAAAAAAAAACCCCAGAAATAAATAGCATGTGCCCTCAATGTCCTACTTGCTACACGAGCACTTTCTTACCTGCATCAAGGTCCCAACTTAACTTCTTCTCTCTAACCTAATCATTACCATCCCTTTACCCCAAGCCATTCCTCAAACTCTGGACAAAGTCATCTCTGTAATCTGCAAATTGGACTCCATTACCATCTTATTAAGACTTCATCACTTGTAGGAAAAGTACCCATCCTTAACAGAGATATGGACATTAAGTTGTCCCTTCTCAAGCTGTTGCTCCAACCATCTATACGGCTTCCATGGGAGCTACATTATTACTCTAGTTATAGCTGTTTTCTCTTCCCCTGGATTTTAAAACTTGGGGACTTAGGGAGCCAGTGGTTATGTAACTCTTAGAAGCAGAGGTGTCTGGGGCTGGGGTTATGGCGCAGTGGTAGCACGTGGGAGGCACTGGGTTCGATCCTCAGCACCACATAAAAATAAAATAAAGATATTGTGTCCACCTACAACTAAAAATAAATATTTAAAAAAAAAGAAGAAGAAGCAGAGGTGTCTAAAGAGAAAGAAAACAGATGCTCAAGTTTTAACCCAGACAAGAGCATGCCAATGGTATTACAGTTCAGATGCCTCTGTGATCCAGCCCCATTCCATCCTTGAGCTCTGTAGATGGTGCCACAAATCATAAAAATCACCTTCTCACTAGAGTTGGTTGAGATGGGCTTCTGGCCCTTGCAACTAAGAGTCCCCACAAATGCAATTAGTTTGCTACTCCTTTAATGATTCATGCCCTCTTTAATTGTCCAGACTCATTTCTTTGGCTACTTTCCACCTCATTTTTCATGTTCATTCAATACCACAAACAGAGTAGGCCCCTCTCACCTTCAAACTCTTCTTTGTGCATGTGCTTGTCTATTTATCCTCTGGGTCTCTATTAAGATGTGTTTTCTTCACAGAGATCCTCTTGACGTCCAAATCCAGGCAACATGCTTCTCTCTACTCTTGTCTCCTCTTGTCTATCTCACTGGGTGTCATGCCTTGTCTTCTCCACTGTGCATTTCTTGACCACAACCCCTTCTGCAAAGAAGGATCAATGACTAGAGAGACCGTCATGGTGAGCAAAATAAGTCAAACTCAGAAGGTCAAGGGTCACGTTTTCTGTCATATGCGGAAGACAGAAAAAAAAGAAAAGAACATTGGGGGTGGATTTTCTAAAAATCAAAGGGAGCTCAGTAGAGGAAAGGGACCAAGGAGTGGAAGGCAGGGAGGGAGAAAGAAGTGTTGGGAGTGATATTGGCCAAATTATATTGTTATATTGTGTGCACGTACAAATATGTAACAGCACATCCCATCATGGACAACTATTATACACCAATAAAAAATATGGGGTGAAAAAAAAAGAAGGATCAATGACCATTTTATTTATTTTTCAGCAATCCCTGCCAAACACATGTCAGGCACTGTCTAGACTTTTGATACAGATTTGTTGAATGAATAAGTGAAATAATCACCAGGTCAACATGCACAAAATAGCAGTAAGTGAACAGCGATATGTACACTCATGAGCTCAGGCCCATCTTACTAGTGAGCACAGTTGGAGCCTAAAAATTCCATGTGTGTTCTGCTCTGTTCCTTCATCTTGCCACCCATAACCCCAAAGGTGACCACTATTCCACAGTTTTCTTTCTCATTGGTTTGCTTTTTTTTTTGTCATAGTACACATGCAAGTATCCCTAAACAATAAAAATGTGTTGCTCATTTTGAAATTTATAAAGATGGCAGCATGCTTTAAGTATACTGCAACTTCAACTTTCAACAACACATAACATTTTGAAGCTGCATCCATTTTGATATGTGTACTGGTGGGTCACTTGTTTTCATTGCTGTATAGTAAGGCATTGAAGAAACTTACCACAATTGATTTATCCATTTCATCCCCATGTTTTCAGCCACCCAGCTCCTGGATTCCTTCCATAATCTCTATGATAAATGTTATTTTCCAAAAATAGCAATTTTCCTCATGCCACAGGCTCTTCTCCTATTTGACTATGACATTATCTCACCAGGAAATGAAATTCAATTGCCCTCTCCTTGAATCTGGATGAGCTTGTGACTCTTTCAACCAATCGAGCACAGCAGAAGTGACACTATGTCTTTCTGAGCTGGGTTGTAAGTGCACCAGTGATGCAATTTCCATGTTGTTCACTGGAACACTCATGGTCAGACCTCTGAGCCACCATGTAAAATGAACAAGTACCCCAAGGCCACCATAGTTTAAGAAAGCCAAAGCTACATGGAATGACCACCCATGGGCCCTCCAAGTGGCAATCCTAGTCCTAAAAATTAGTGCAGCTCAGATGTCAGGCACATGAGTGAGGTACCCTGCTAATGATTGCAGACCCTATCCATTGAGTCACTCCCAGCAGTTGACTCTCCCCATTTGAGGTCCCAGACATTTTAGAGCAGAGACTAGCTAGCTTCCATATGCCTAGTCCGAGTTCCTAATCCATGGCACAATAAAATTGGTATCATTTTTAACAATTAAGTTTTGGGGTAGTTTGTCGTACGGCTATAGTAACCAGAACAATCTTTAGCAATTACCCTTCCTCTGGGCCCCATATACCTGGGAAGGCCCTTTCCTTCAAAGCCCTTCTCACTTAATCAAACAATGTCCTTTTTTCTGATACTTCTAACCAAATCAACTCATAATTCTTTATGCAAATGTTATAAAAATTCTTTATTAAAATCCTTCATCCGTCCCCACCAACATCGCAGAACTTCAGGCCTCTGCTCAAGCAGAACCACCTGTTAACTATTTATCACTCATTACAACATTCAACTTCTCCAAGGACTTCTTTACCTTTGAGTAAATCTGTCTAAACAGTATTTCTCACAGTGTGGTCTACAGACCACCTGTATCAGAAGCATGTGGGTCCTTATTTAAAATACAGATTCTGGGCTGGGGCTGTAGCTCAGTGGTAGAGCACTTGCCTAGCATGCGTGAGGCACTGGATTCGATCCTCAGCACCACATATAAATAATAGATGAATAAAATAAAGATCCATCAACAACTAAAAAAAAAAATTAAAATACAGATTCTGGGCATCATCCAGACATATTGAATTAGATCTCCACAACTGGACCAAGCACTCTAGGTGTATGTGAAGCATTCTAGAGTTCAATAATTATGAGTCTCCTGGGAATGATGAGGAAGACAGGGTGGTGGGGGTGAGGAAGGCAGGGGATGTAGCAGTTGGTGTAAACTTGAGCAAAGAGACCTGGGAGAACTTAGATAGAAATCCTTTTCTTTTTGCCAACAAAAACAATTAAAGCCCCAGTGTTCTATGTGTCTAGGCTTGCTTTTTTTCCCCAGGCATTATAAAACCACGACCCCAAAATTATCGTGCAGATGCTCAGAAAGCATAGCAAATTTTTAACTTAAAATGCTAAATAAATGATTATATGAAAGAATTAGAACTTACTGTTTCAGAGATCATTACAAAAGAGATTTTGCTTTTCAGACCATGGTACTGGTTAGTGTCTAGGCTGGGGAATATATTTGTAACTTTTAATAATATCTGAACTACATAATGGCTACACATACAAATGGACATGACTAAATATTCTGGAACTTGCCTCCAGGAATAGGTATTTCATTAGTGCTAAATGACTCCTGTGTGATACTGCTCTCGTGTACCTTTATGAACACTGTTTCAATTCTGTTTTTTCATTTCCAAAGTTAGTTGTTTATATGTTTGTATAGACCCTGCCTCACTTCACAAAGGATTTTAAATATTTGTTCCATGTACGAATAGACACAAAACAAAATATTTCTGTACTCAAGGCAACTAACTGTTCCCCAATATTAGGGGAATAGAAGCAAAAAGCCATGTTATCGCCATCCCCTTTCATCTAAGAAAACTATGAAATCTGACTACAGCTTGAGTTGTCAATGAAACTATATACTAGTGTTTGAATTTCACTTTAAAAAATGCATTTTAGCGCCAGAGGCAGCAGTGCAAGCCTGTAATCCCAGCACTTTGGGAGGCTGAGACAGGAAAATCGCAAATTCAAAGCCAGCCTCAGCAATGGCAAAGTGCTAAGCAATTTAGTGAGACTGTCTCTAAATAAAATGCAAAACTGGGTTGGGGATATGGCTCCGTGGTTGAGTGCCCCTGAGTTCAATTCCCAGTACAAAAAAAAAAAGAAAAAAAAGCATTTTAGGCCAGGCATGTTAGTGCATGCTTGTAATCCCAGCAGCTCAGGAGGCAGAGGCAGGAGGATAACGAGTTCAAAGCCAGCCTCAGCAAAAGCCAGATGCTAAGCAACTCAGTGAGACCCTGTCTCTAAATAAAATACAAAAAAAAAAAAAAAGGGAGCCTGGTGCGGTGGCACACACCTGTAATTCCAGCACTTAGGGAGGCTGAGACAAGAGTTCAAAGCCAGCCTCAGCAACGGCGAGGCACTAAGCAACTCAGTGAGACCCTGCCTCTACATAAAACGCAAAATAGGGCTGGGGATGTGGCTCAGTGGTTGAGTACCCCTGAGTTCAATCTCCAGTACCAAAAAAAGGGGAGGGGGGCTGGGGATGTGACTCAGTGGTTAAAAGCCCCTGAGTTCAATTCCTGGTAGCAAAAACAAAAACAAAAAAATTTGTGCATAGCTGTGTTCTTGTGAATGTTAAAGTTCCTCTTTCTCAACCACTATTTATTGTTTGAGTTCTTATAAGCCATAATAAAATTCACATGCAAAAGACAAAAAAAAAAAAAAAAAAACCAACCAAGAAGAAAGAAAGGGGAAAAAAGGAGAGAAGAGGAAAAACCCATGTAAAGAAAACTATTGCCTAAGTAGAGAAATCTGTCTCATGTCACAAGAATCACTGTATTCTCAAATCTCAGAGATGATTCACTAGACTGATGTGTCAGCTTGATGTTTGCCTAGTGTTACTTTCTCTTGCACACTCCCTCTTTATCCAACTTCTAGAAACAAAAATTCTTCGAAGGTGCAGATAAAGTATGTTTTCACCAGGGAACCTCAAGATTATGGTTCCTCCAAGTAAAGTTCTCTGTCAGAGAATTTCTCTCTTTTAATGAGACATGAAATAGTTCACTTTGCAACAGTTAGTTATAAAAATAGTAACTACAAAAGCAGCAGAAATGAATTCAATACCTAACAATAAATCATCTTGTATTCCTTCATTCGATCCTCATAGCAACCCTACAACATAGGTGAAAAATGAAATAATTATAATTTTTCTAGGCTTTTTATATGGGCCTTCACTTTTTTTCCTGAAACATATTTTCCTCTGATATCTTGTAGCTTTCTCTTACTTCTTTCAAATGCTGACTTACGTGTCACTGTATCAGAATCCGTCCTTAACCACCCAATAAAATAGGACCACGCCCTCATTTCCCTTACTCAGCTTTAATTTTCTCCATATTTTTTGTTTGTGTTTGATTGTTTTGTACAGGGGATTGAACCCAGGGGTACTTGACCACTGAGTGACATCCCCAGTCCTATTTTGTGTTTTATTTAGAGACAGGGTCTCACTGAGTTGCTTAGTGCCTCGCTGTTGCTGAGGCTGGCTTTGAACTCACGATTCTCATGTCTCAGCCAGCCTCCCAAAGTGCTGGAATAACAGGTTTGCACCACCGCGCTCGGCTTCTCCATAGTTTTACCAACTGAAAAAAGTATACTTCTTCTTTGTTTTTTCTACTTGAATGTAAGGTCCACACAGGTGGGGTTTTTTTTTTTTTTTTCAATATCTTTATTTTATTTATTTATTTATATGTGGTGCTGAGGATCGAACCCAGTGACTCACACATGCGAGGCAAGCGCTCTACCACTGAGCCACAACCCCAGCCCCACAGGTGGGTTTTATTTATTTTGTCTGCTACCATTTCCCCAGTCCAAAGAGTACTTAGCATACAGTAGGTACTTAAACATATTAATGTATTGCTCCTATTTGATAAATAACCAGCCAGGAATGACAAGCTTAAGAGATTTGACCAATGTGGCATATCTAATGAGTGCCATCTTAAGGTCTGAATCAGAGGTGTTCATTCCAAGTCCCCCTACATTTTTAGGATCATCACAAAGAAATTGTGCTAATTTGATGTACACTATTGACTTCATAATTCATTAACTCATTGACTTCATGAATTAATTTCTGGAGCAATGTGAGATCTGGGACCCTCTTTTACCATTTCATGAGTGTTACCTGAAGCAAAACAGGAAAAAAAAAAATTAAAGCAGGTTACATTTACTTCTACTGGATGGGACAGTAGGACAATACCTATACTGTGGCATAGGCAAAAAACTAGCAATGTACACCGCATTGAGAACTGGTGTGCATTTCCTTCGACGTATCTCTGATTTTCGTAGCCCCTAAACAAGCTCTTTGCAAACCATTCCCATGTACTCTTTGCCAATGAGTAAATGGTTATTTCTGCTATAATAATAGCATCTTGAGAGATGATGCTATTAAGATAACAAAACCCATTGGCTACTCTCAGTGGTGGACCATTTAGCAACATGACAGGTATGTGATATCACATGAGCACTAGAGAGGGGAACAGCCTTTGCAAATGGGCCCATAATTGTTCTGCTTCAGTCTGATTACAAGCACAGCAATAAAGAAGATCTCACATAAGTTTATGTAGTCCATTCCTCTGACTTTAAAGGATGACTAACATACATCTGATACTAAACACAATTTAATTTAATACACTCAGAAACAGTACACTGTCCATTGACTGCTATTAGCCTATTAACCAAAACTTATCCCCTTTTAACCAACACTTTCAAACAGATCCTAGAAGTGAATGCTAAAATTATAAGAAGAATAACAGATCATTTATTGAAAGCCCATCATTTTAAAGGTGAAACTTTTTCAATGAAAATGTCAGGTATACCCAGCCAGGAAATAGGACAGTCAGGCCTAGCACCCCAAATGCTCTTTCTACTACACACAGTAGGGTTGCATTTTTCACAGGATCTGCATTTTCCCAGAAAACCAATAATTGGATAGATTTTGAAATTAATCGCCTTGAGGTCTGGCCACATGAAGAAGAATTGTTGAATGATTTGAGAAATCACTGTGAGGAACATAGATTAAGTGGTGCTTATTAGTGTTCTTTGGATAGTGGTTGATTTCTGGAAATATTTAATGTCAGTAAGGGTTATAAATAAAAACCATTAATAATAAAAATATTTTGTTAAGCAGCACAATCAATTTCCTGACCACGTCTACAGGTATAAGTTCATTTTTCTGAAGTTACAATATTGGAAGCCAATAAAGAATCTGAAAGACTGGAACATAGATACACAACTATGTAAGCTAGTGCCGTTCTATAGTGATTCATTCAATCCATTTTTAAGAGACTAACCATTTCCGCTGTGTTGGTGTGGGAGACTTTCACTAGTCATTCTCCGACCATTTTCCTTTTTCTCGTGGGCACAGATAGACTACTGTTTGCAGCCTCCACTGCCACTAGCAGCCGTGTGACTGAGTTCTCACTAGTGGGTGGCCAATAGCAGTGACATGTGCCAGAAAGCCCTCTCCTGTGTGATCCCCTTTTTACTTCCTTCACCTTCAAATCAAATGCAGAAGATCCAAGGACACACTCTGAGCTCCAGGAAATGGCAGAGCCATAAGACAGAAGGTCCCTGTGTCACTTCTGGAGGAGAGAGAGAGAAGTGCTATGGGAACCCAGCTGAAACACCGAGGAAAGGCTTTTCAGAAGTGGTGGTATCAGAGACAGACACTGAATTAAATGGGAAGGAAAAAAGCTTCAGATGTGTAATGCTTAGATGAAGTTCTGGAAACAAGATGTCAAATGTAGCTGGGGTATGCAGTAAACATAGGCAAAGCTTGGAGTCTTAGGACAAAAATTGAGAATCAGTGAAATTATGAAGAGCCTCATGTCCCAAGCTCAAGATTTTAGACTTTACCTTCTAGGAAGTAAAGTCCAGGAAAGTTTCCATGGCTGGATAGTGACATAAACAATACTGTCCATTAGGAGGCCAACTTTGGTATTACGCAGAAAATAACTTGAAAGGGGAGGCAAAATGAGAGGAAACGAGAGACTAGACTATTGGGAAAGTTATACAAGGGACAATGCAAGTTGATCTAGGCCGTATCAGAAAAAACTGATGCAAAAACAGATATAAGAGACCATTCCTAGGGGCTGGGGTTGTGGCTCACTGGTAGAGCACTTGCCTGGCATGTGTAAGGCACTGGGTTCAATCCTTGGCACCACATAAAAATAAATAAATAAAATAAGAGTACTGTCTCCATATACAATTAAAAAATAAAATAAAATAAAGAGACCATTTGGAGACCATAAAATGGTCAAGTAGCTGTTTGGTGTAAGGAATTGCAGGTAACATTAACAGGGATGGGGAACACAAGTAAAGACACAAGTAAAGGTGATAAATTTGATTTTAAGTATGTTGAATATGAGGTCCAACCTAGAGAAGCTATCTAGGGGTCAGTTTGCATTACGTATGTAGAACTTAGAAAAAAAATTCAAAATTGGAGTTATAAATTCAGGAGTTGGCAACATAGAGTTGATGTTTAAGCCAATGGAGTGGATAAGATCTGCCAAGAAAAGGGTATAGAGTGAAAAGAGGAGAAAAAGGAGATTTCACAGGATATTTGAGAGAGTGGTTAGAGCTGTATAAAAAGCATCAGGAGAGGAAAGTATTATGACAATCAAGAGAGGAGGAACATTAAGTCTCCTACCTACACAGAGGAGGTCAGACCAGACGCAGCTGGGAAACCAAACATGCTCACCAGCCACAGAGTAGGGTTACAGAGCCTGGAACTACGTCAGACACTGTGCGCATGTTCCAAAGGTTTGCCAGAGAATGCAAATCTGTCACCAGATGGGAGTGGTAAGTTCTGGTTGGCACTCAGAGAGGGAGCAAGAAGTCAAACATCAAGTAAATGCAGAACCAAGAATTCAGAGGATTAAGATTGGATAAAGGCAAAAAAAAAAAAAAGAAAAGAAAAGAAAGAAAAAAGTCCAGGATTTTTGACAGAGTTCCTATTTACCAAATTCTGGCCAAATGGTAGACTGAGTCAGAATAAACACAAGAGGTCATCAATTGTTTCCAGTAAGAGGAAGCCTAAAGGGCCACTGGGGATTGGCAATTAGGTATTTAAGCAATTTTGTTCATTTTAGAAGATGCCACCTTGCAATGGCTGAAAAAGAAGTTAGTTCATGAAGGCAGTGAATAATATCTTCTCCAAGATTACTGAATGTTAATGAAATATGTGGAAGCTTGGGCAATAGAATAAAAACAAAACTTTTTTAGGACCTTTGTAGGCTAAGAGTAATAATCTATTCAAGTAGGAGAAATAAAATTTGAAAGATTATTTAAGGAATCAATCAGAAGTCAGAGTATATGGGACCTTAAGAAGCTAGTTGTGGAAACAATTCTTTAACTTGCTTTATTATCGTAGTCAGTTGGTGCTGCTGGAACAAAATACTGGAGGTTGGAATAACTTGTAAATAAAAGAAATTAATTTCTCACAGTTCTGGTAGCTGGGACGTTCAAGATTAAGGCACCAGCAGATTCAGTGTCTGGTGACGGGTGTTCTCTGCTTCTAACGTGGCACCTTGTTTCTGTACTCTGGATGGCAGAAGGGCCAAAGCCTTTCTGCCTTTTTCTAAGGTCACTAATCTCATTCAAAAGGGCTCTGCCCTCATGGTATAATCACCTAATAAAGGCCCCACCTTTTAATGCTCTCATATTGGTTATTAAATTTCAATTAATAATGCCGAGTTCTCTCTCTCTTTTTTTTAAATATTTTTTTAGTTGTTGATGGACCTTTATTTTATTTATTTATATGTGGTGCTGGGAAACGAACCCAGTGCCTCACGCATGCTAGGGAAATGCTCTACCACCAAGCCACAACTCCAGCCCCCCGAGTTCTCTTTAAGAAGGCAAAATATTAAGTTTCAAAAGATCGAGTTTTATGGAAATGAAAGAGTTTAAGAAGAGAAGGAATACAAGGTGGTAAGCAGATAGTCATTTGAAAATTCCGATTTTCAGAGGGGCAGTTCCAAGTGATTCAAAGGTCCAAAATGTGCTCCTGCAAATGGGATTAGTTAAATGGAATGGAGGCCAATGTCAGTGTGAGGACAGGCCATTAGGTGGCTCATCAGCATATTTCATGACATGACCTCACTGAAGATGCCAGCAGATGGTGGAGTAAAGACAGAAATCATGAGCCAAGATCCAACGTCCTTAAGGATTAAGAAGAAATACCCAGAGGTAACAATAACAAGAACCTGCATATACCCCTGGGAGACTAATACTGCCCCACTTCGAATTCTCATGAGAATTAAGGGAAAGGTTCATTGTTTTTTGTTTGGAAAAAAGAGGTACACATGTCCTTCAAACGAGGAGAGATTGTTAAGAGAAAACTACCTAAAATTGTCAGGGAGAAATTGTGGGTACCAGAATAATGCCGAGCCCTCTTTAAGAAGCCAAAATATAGGAACAATACCCAGAGTTTTGTGGGGAAAAAGTATTCCCTGGAGTAAAGCTGGCTTTCAAGTATAGGAAACAGCAGAGAAATTCATTTCAGCTACTCCATTTATGCTAAATCCAGAGAACTCTATCTGTATCATCTTGAATTCCCACAGCAACCTTGCAAGGTGGATATTATTATTTTCAGATTCCAAATGAGGAAGCAAGGACTCTGGGTAAGTAACTTTCTTGAAGTTGTAGAGTTATTCAACAGAGTAGTTAGGACTTGAACCCAGCTCGGGTAGTTCGAGGTGCATTCCCTTGTGGTATGTGATGATACATTAAACTCTGATGTGTTTAGTGCTTTACAGGGGAAATGAAAGTATAAACACAATTGTGATACACAAACAACTAGCCAAGGACAGAGACAAAAGATGAAGAAAAGTAAGCTGGAGGAGGTCTGTATGTATAGCAAGGGAAGCTGATACGAGGGATCTGCCATTTTGAGGGATGGGATTTGAGGTGGATGAGAAGACAGCAAATGAAACTAACCAACCAGAGCCTAAACCAGAGCTTTAGTGTTCACTAGCGTAGAGGTTAACTGCTTTCTTTTTTTTATGTTTCTCTTTTTTTTAACTTACATGAACTGTCAAGCAGCCATCTTCCATTTTAACAAACACCCTTGAGGAATCAATTAAAAATTCCCGTCTCAGAGGACTTACATATGTACAGTAACAGCTTGGGTTAATTTACTAATTCATCTAATCAGCCTGCCATATTATTAGCCAATTTCCCTAACTCTTGTTATAATTCACACATTAAAAAGGAGATGTCTTCAAATTATCTTTCTGCAATAATAGAGAAAACATATAGACACATTCCTTTAGGATGACTGGTTGAGACTTTAATGTATTTTACGGAGGAAGATGGATTAAATTGTGTTACTAAAGTATCCAGGGTATTTGAAAACTACTCTTCCAATCATTTTGAGTGTTGTTTTATGATTTTATTTGTGCCCCTTTTTAAACAAATCTTTTCTTTATAGATAGCAATAATATGCATCAGTCAGGATCCAAATGACTCATCAAAAATTCTGAGTTAGAGAATTTAGAATAAACCAAGTTATTACTTAGGATAAATGCTGTGAATCAGGGGCAGCTTTCACAGCCAGAGATTTTGAGACATGCAAGGACTTTTATGTAACCCACATCTGACTGGGATTTTGGAGACAGTTTCACTTCTCACTAATGGCTGTTGATGGGAAAACATGCAGCCTACCAAAGAAAAATCCTCCAATTCTTCCCATTAGACTTCTTTTGTTATAACTCTCCCCTGTGCCTCACTCTGACCCTCAGCAACCCTCTCTATTGTCCTCCATAATTCAGCACTTTCTACCATCTTTTAGAATGCAGGGAGGAATTAATTTTTTAGAATTGCCCTCTAACATAAAGAAGTCACTTACATCAAACTCTCATTTTACTGACCAAAAACTGTGGACTAAAAAAGCACAGCTAGGGATAGAATAAGGTTCCATGTATACTGCAGTTTTGTTCACTACCATATACCCCTCATGCTGTTTTCTGTAATGTAACTTTTGAAGTTCCTTCCAACTCTAAGTTTCAATAATTTAGCTGCGCAGTGGCTCATGATGAATTTGGGCATTCATATAGGATGGCCTAAGTAAAATTAAAATAATGATAATGAGTGTATGTGTGTTGCACATCACACCTCTACTTTTGTTTTTGTTGTTTAGTTTGAATTAACAAATTATTGATTTATGATGTGCAAGATGATGTTTTGACATGTGTATGTTATGGAATGGCTAAATGGAGCTAATTAACATATTTTTACCTCATATACATATCGCTTTTGTGTGTGATGAGATCATTTAAAATCTGCTCTTTTAGCAATTTTCAAGTATACCATACATCGTTATTAATTATAGTCGCTATATTGTATAATAGAGCTCATGAATTTATTTCTCTCATTTTTAATCTTTTGACCAACAGATCCTACTTCCAACTGCCAGACCTTCACAATGACGTTCTATTCTGCTTCTTTGAGTTTTCTAGATTCATTTCTAGTTTTCTAGTTTCTCAATCTAGTTTTCTAGATTCCATATGTAAGATCACACGGCATTGGTCTCTCTGTGCCTGACTTATTTCATTTAGCATAATGTTCCACAGGTTCATGCATGCTGTCAAAAATAAGGACTTCCTTCATTTTAAAGGCTGAATAATATTCTATTGAGTATATACACACATTTACTTAATTCATCTCTCCATTGATAGACATTTAGATGGATTCCATATCTCAGATTTTGTGACTATTCTAATGCTGCATTAACTATGGGAATGTAGATATCTCTTTGAGATACTAACTATATTTCCTTTGGATATATACTCAAAAGTAGGGTTTCTGGATCATATCATAATTCTATTTCTTACCTTTGGGGCTATACCAATTATCTATTTCTACCAACAGTGCATAATGTTTCCTTTCTCTCCACATCCTTACCAATACCTGTTATCTTTTGACTTTTTGATCATATCCATTTTTATAGGTGTAAGATAGATTTAATTTGTATTTACCTAATGGTTAGTGATGTTGAGTACTTTTCCATATATTTGTTCTACATTTGTATGTCTTCTTTTGAAAAATGTCTGTTCTGGTCGTTTGCTTATTTTTTTTTTAATATTTTTTAGTTGTAGATGGACACAATACCTTTATTTTATTTATTTATTTTTTATGTGGTGCTGAGGATCAAACCCAGTGCCTCACGCATGCCAGGCAAGCGCTCTACCACTGAGCCACAGCCACAGCCCCTTTTGCTTATTTTTTAATAGGGTTATTTGTTTTCATAATATTGAGTTGTTTTGAGTTCCATATATATTTTGAATTTTAACCCCTTTGGATATTTGTAAGCCAAATATTCAAATACTTTCTATACTTCTGTAGCTTTTCTATGTTGATTTCCTTGCTGTGTAGAAGCTATGTATTTTGCTATAATGCCATTTGTAGTTTTTGTTTTGTTTTGTTTTGATTTTAATTTTAATGATTGTGCTTTTGGGATCATATCCAAAAAGATCTTTCCCAAACCAATGTCATGAATATTTTCCCCTTTGTTTTCTTCTAGAATTTCTCCTAGAAGGTTTACAGTTTCAATTCTTACATTTAAGTCTTAACTACATAGTGAGTTGATCTTTCATATGGTATGAGTTAAGAGTCTAATTTCATTCTATCTATGGATAACCAGTCTCTCCAACATCATTTATTGAATAGACTGTCTGTTCCGTATTGGGTAATTGTCAAAAATTGATCAAGTGCATGGATTTGTTCCTGGTCTTGACTATGTTCCATTTGATACATGTCTGTTTATGCCAGTTTCATGCTGTTTTACTGTAGCTTTGTAATATATTTTGAAATCAGGTAGTGTGATGCCTCCAGCTTTGTTCCTTTTGTTTAAGATTGCTTTGGCTCTTCAGGGCCTTTTGTGGTTCCCTACGGATGTAAAAATTGCTTTTTCTATTTCTGTGAAAAATTTCATTAGGATTTGATTGGGATTGCACTAGATCTGTTTATTGCTTTAGGTGGAATGAGTATGTTAATAAAATTAATTCTTCCAATCCATGAACACAATTTATCTTTCCATTTAATTGTTTTTTCTTCAATTCATCAATGTTTTATACTTTACAGCATGCTTATATTTTACCTCTGTAGTTAAAGATATTTCTAAGGATTTTTGTAGCTATTGTGAGTAAGATTATTTTCTTGATTATTTCTTAATAGTTTGTTAGTATGTAGAAAAGTTACTGATTTTTCTATGTCAGTTTGTATCTGGAAACTTTGCTAAATTTGTATATTAGTTCTAACAGCTTTTGGGTGGAGTCTTTAGAGTTCATATATGTGTGTGTGTATATATATACATATATACACATATATGTGTGTGCATATATATACATATATATGTAAGATCATGTAGTCTATGAATAGATTACAATTAAGATTTAATTCTTCCTTTCAGATTTAATGCTTTAATTTATTTCTCTTGCCTAATGATTTGCCTAAGTATAGGCAATCTTAGAAAAGATTTCAGCTTCTCACCTTTGAATAGAATGATAGCTTGGGCTTGTCTTATATGGCCTTTCTTGAATACAGGTATAGTCCTTCTACATGTAACTTATTGAAAGAATCTTTATCATGAAAGGGCATTGGATTTTATCATATGATTTTCTGCATCTCTTGAGATGATTGTATGTGTTGTGTCCATTCTGCAAATGTAGTGCATCATGTTTATTGATTCGTGTATATTGAGCCATCTCTGCCACCCAGGAATAACCTCCTCCTTTGGTGTTGGGCTTTGGTTTTGGAGTGATGTTAGCTTCATAAAATGAATTTGAAAATATTTCTTACTCTTTAATTTTTTTGAAGAGTTTGAAAAGGATTGGTATTAATTCTTTAAATACTTGACAGAATTCAGCAGTGAAGCCATCAGGTCCTGGGTTTTTATTGTTGTTGCTGTTGTTGTTGTTGGTTTTTACTGATGAAATCTCTTTATTCCTTATTGGTCATTTCTCAGTCTTGATGGAGTGATCCTTGACTGATCTGAAATGCCCAGATATCAGACAGAATTGATGACTATTTATAGCATCATGGACACATACAGGGCCAATTGTGTAAACACTTGCTTAATTGTGTGGCTTTAGTGAGTATGTGGAATTGGTGAGGCTCATCTCTTTTTTGGTTTTCAACTTTTAATTTTTTAATGAAACATGACAATCAAGCATAAACCCATTTTTATATAGTTCTATGCAGAAATGTGAATGTTTTTAATACTATCATTAATTCTAAAGAGTTACTGAAAGGTCGTGACTACCAATTTGATTTATACACAGCCTTGCAAAGTGTTCAACATATAGTTTAAAAATGATAGCCCATATAGAGGTGTGGTGTAATGAGTTTATGTCTTCAAGGCCTGAATTTCTTGACTTATAAATCAGGTGTCACAGAGCTTATTGAGGACAATAGAGTATTATAAAATTACAATGTATTTGTATCTGTTACTGATTTAGCTCATGGCAATGTTGTCTAAGCTCAGCTGAACATTTTTTCATATCTCAGCTGGGCCTCTTCATGCAAATCAACTTCAGGTCAGCTCCCTTGATCTTGGCTGGGCTTGCATACATGTAAGAGGGCTCAGTTAGAATAACTGGGCTGGGCTGGTTCTGGTCATTGTGGTCTTATCCTGGAGCTATAAAGCCAGAGCTTACTTATGTGACTGAGGAAGGGGTCCCAGAGATAAAAGCCCACACAGTTTCCAAAGTGCCAGGCTGGGTAGCACATCATCACTGTGGCCACATTCTATTGGTATAAATGTATCTCAAAGTGAGCCCCAACTAAAGGGGTCAGGAGCTAGGCCCTGTCCACCTCTCGATGAGCAGATCTGTAAGGTCACATTGCTAAGAGTATGAATACAGGAAGATGTGAAGTGTAGCTATTATATTTGTCTAGTCAGTGCTTGGTTTCAATAATGAATTCAATAAATACAAATGACCCTTCCACCCTAGGATTATCTAATTAATCAGAGAGAGCAAACTAAGTGAATTCTTCACTCCTATTTAATTCTATTTTACAAAAACAACACAGTGTTGAATTCTTAGAAAAAATGTACCCAGTCCATCCAATTTTTGTATCTTATACTCTGGACAGGCGGGCATTTCACAGTGGGCTGTGGGTTTCTTTCTTTCTTTTTTTTTTAATATTTTTTTCATTGTACATGGACACAATGTCTTTATTGTATTGCTTTGTATGTGGTGCTGAGGATCGAACCCAGGGCCTCTCACATGCGAGGCAAGCGCTCTACCGCTAAGCTACAATCCCAGCCCCTGGGCTGTGGGTTTCTATATGCTTTCCTGAAGGCAACCTGGAGAAAGTATCAGCAGTGCTGAATTTGATGCGAATCTGGCTCTAGAAATCTCTAAGTGTACAATCTCAAAGCAACTTATGCAGCTTCCTGGAAGGAGGTCTGTGTACTTTTATCAAATAGAGATTGAAAGAAATAAAATACATCCTAAAACACTTCCTTGTAACAGGTGATGAGATCCCTGGTTCTTCAGTCTATGATTTATCCTAAATACTGTTTGAAACCAGCGTTTCATTAAGTGACCCATGATAAGTAATTTATTCATATGAAGTTTTGAAATCATTTTCATTCTCATTCCTATGATGAGCAAGATAAGACTTGAAATCAATTTTTAAGAATCCATTTGTTTACCACACAGTTTGTGCCTGACAGCAGTGTTGAACTGGTAATGCAACACCACAAATGTCTATTTACCTACTGTTTGAAGAGTGTATTGCTATCACTTTTTGCACACACACAAAAATGTGAAATGTACTTTTCTAAGTAGCTTGTCTTGTGTGCTTGTCATTTTTGAAAACTCTATGAAGTTCTGTTTCTTTTGTTGCTTTATATGCTTGTTTTGTTTCTGTTTTTGTTTGAACATTCAGATTTAGCTCTAATGATGCTGAATTCAACAGATTTCTTTCCTAAATATTCAGATGTGAGGAGATACAGTGACATTTGTTGGACTTTTTGATGAACACTGAATTATACAGGAATGGAGAGTAGATGTTCACTAGGACTTTTACTAGAATCTCATTCATTTATCTAGTTGCCTTAATAATTAAATGCCATTTAATTTAATATAATAAGTTTGCCAAACTGGCTGCTGACTGGCGAACTTATGAATGTATTAAAGGTGAAAACCTTTTTAAAAAGAGAAATAAACTATTTATTACATAGATAGATCTTGATTAATTTTACTTTACTTCAAAGTAGTTTTTATACTATGAGTAGATATATCATATAAGAAAGAAACAACTAAAAAATCAAGCATCAAACAAAACCTGGACTCAAGATTTGAATATTGATATATGTCGATACCTACAATTCAGCTTTACAAAGACAGTTTAATTTTCTTTATCTGCTTATATACAGTATATTTTAAGTGAAAATAAATTCATTTCAAAGAAGTATTTTTCAATTAAATATAGCACTTAAAATTAGTTTTCAAATATAAGAAACTATTTTTCATCATTACAAAATAATGCCCCACTCCAAATCATTAAAAATAATGCCCCACTCCAAATCTCTGCATCCATTCCTCATATTTTAATTAAAACTTCTTATTGTCAAGATATCATCCTTTGATATGTAACTTAAAAGTAATTAATACATTAATGATGGCACTATGAATTGTATTCTTTAATAGTAACTTCTCATTTTTATGACATGACAATCTCTTTAAAAAAACACAACTTCAAGTCCACATAAAATATGCAGATTTCTATATGCAAGAGTTAAGCCAACTAAACAATCACAATGACTTTGAACTCTTCATCCCAAAGATGCATGGGGTGCATTTTTTATAAGTTGAAATAATAAATAATAGATTGGGTCTAAAAGTAATTTGTGTTTTTGCTGAGACATCTACTCCCAAAATATCTGGATTCTGAATCTCTAATACATTATGCCATGAATCATATTCCTAACTCTAATTCCTATGTGTGGGCAAAGGCAAACCTCTGTAGTTTGCGTTTCCCTTAAAGTGTTTGTCTTTTCTTCCTGTCAACTAAAATAGGTATCTCTCCATTCAGAACACAGAAGAAGAGGGCGTTAGAGATCATGCAGCATTCTGCTCCTTCCATTCCTGGTTGCCAACCACTTTCTTATTTATTAAAATATGGAGTTTCATTCAAAACAACTAATTCCTTAACTCTTATCTAAATTCTGTAAGAAAAAAAAATTTTATAAAGACTTAGGCAACTGTCTTCCCTGCCTCCTCATTCTGAGTGGGGCATTTTCTCAGCCAGCAAGCTGAGCTATAATTTGCTACAATGATAACAGGGAGGCAGGCTTGCTTTTTTCTTTTCTTTTTTTTTTTTTTTTGAGTTTGCTTGATTGGAAAACTGGCAAATTTCCTTGTTTTCTGATGCCACGATGGAAATATACAGAGATGCTAACCACCCTAATTATTTGTACTTAAGATTTAAGTTCTTATCCATCACACTTCAAGTAAGAATTTCAAAATAATATCAAAAAGTGTTTGGAGACTCAGTCAATCCTTGATTCTGGGAGCCAATACATGGAATGTCGTCACCAGCTTAAGCCTAAACCCACTGTGTGATGGTAGATCATCTCAACCACCCATTTGGCAGTGATTATGTACTAACTTTAATTGTTTTACATTTCATTTACAATTAGCTTTGCAAACATATTGCCAGCCTTAGGACCCCACATCCAATACACATTAGTGTTTGCTATCCTTTTTATTCTGCATGGGTATTGATTGCTTTTAAAGCCAATAGAGTATATTTTTTTCAAGTCAATTCTGTTGAAATTGTATGCTTATAGAAAGGCTCCTAGTTCTTAAACCCATTGTAAATAAGCCCCAGTTCTATTCTCTTCACTCCCAAGCAGACCTGCTGGATGTGTTTAATTGCAAGGGAAAGAGGAAAATGGCTCAGGGCATAGTTTCCAAAAAGGTGTTCCTTTGTCAGATGCTAATGAATGTTATTTTTAGGGTTCCATAGTCCACCAAGTTTGTGAAATAGAAGATTAACATTAGTTTTTTATGGAAAGTCTTCTTAGGAAATTTAATATGCTAATGAGCAATTATAAATCCCCGAGAGAGTGATAATGTATGTGGTTTGCTACCTAGCTGACCATAAAAACCATGATTTCAGAGAGTGACTCACATGACTAGTGTTCTGTAGAACAATCTATGTGAAATCCTGATCTTGAACAAGACAGAAAGGAATATTAAGTACATACATTGGGCAAAACATAGGAGATGAAAGACGGTAAAAGTGATGTTCGGAATTAAAAGATGGTATTCATCAAAACACCTAGATTATCCTGCACTGACAAATAACTCCAACATATTAATAATTTGAAACTGAAAATATTTCCTTTTTGTTCATGCTTCATGGTGATCACATGATCACATGATATACACTGGTCCACATTATTTTCATTCAAAGCATGCAGCTGGAAGAGACACCACCCACCATCTAGAATGCCACACATCACCATGGGAGTTGGAAGAGAATTTGGAGAAAAACTTCTGGACTATTAAAAGCTTCTGCCTAGAAGTGGGCCATGAGACTTGTGCTCAGATTCCATTGGCCAAAGGAAATTACATGTCCATATCTAATTTAAAGGATGTCAGGAAGTATGATGTTACCCTATTTCCGGAAGAAGAACAGCTGAATATTCCTCATAGATACATGAGGGCTGAGGAGACCTGCCTCCCCAAGGTCAGGCATCTTCCCACTATCCATCACTCATCATTGCAGGGATAGAAAGGCCAGGACCCTCAGCCCAACTCAGGACAATTCCAGTGGGCAGTCCCAATATCAGAGGCTTTCAGAGGGACTGACTGAGGCTTTTGTTAAGACATGGTCATGCTCCAAAGTCTCTCTCAACCCATTCCTCCTACCTTTACTTCCCTTCCAGGAGAGGTTTCCTAAAACACTCACTAAGGAACCTCTCACTGGGTAATCTGTTTCAGAACCTGCTTTGGGGGACCTCAATCTGATATACTACATAGCATATATCTTTGAAAAATATAAAAAGCATTGTGCTATATATATCTACAGTTTGCTTTTTTCTTTCAGATGATGTTTGAGGTTTATTTATGTTGATTCATGTAGCTCTAATTAGTTTATGTTAGCTGATTTTGGGAAAATACCACAAGTTACTTAGTTACTTATCTATTCTCCTGCTAATGAGAATTTGGATTTGTCCCAATTTTTTACAATTATAATTTTGTTAAGATTCTTCCTATATATTACTTGTTTTTTTGTTTTTTGCAGGAGCTTCTCCATATATAAATATAAATATATATATATATATATACACACACACATATATATACAGATGTGTATATATGCAGTAAAATAGAGAATTGTATGTTCACTTTTATTAGATGTTATAATTCCCTGAATACTTGTAGAGTCGAACATAAATGGTCATTTATTTTTTCTTTTCCTGTGAATTACCTATTCATATCTTTGCCCACATGCTCTATTGAAGTCTTGATCTTTTTCTTATTGGGTTTAAAATGTATGCTTTAGATACCATTCTTTGTAAGAAACATGTACCTGAGATATTTGAAATATTTTTCCCCCAGTCTGTGACTTTTCTTTTAACTTTATGATTTCTTTTTATAAATAAGCTTTAAATTTTAATGCAAATTCATCCATCTTTTTCCTTTGTGGCTTATGCATTATCCGTGTTGTTTAGGGAAAAAAATTCCCTACTCCAAGCTTTGAAAATATTCTGTATTTTTCTTGAAGGAATTACAGTTTTTGTTTTTTCATTTGAGTTGCTAGGCTACCTGGAATTTATTTCATTTTTGTATATGACATACTTTTTTTTATCATATGGCAGTCAATTGATCCAACACCACTCTTTTCCAGCCTGATATCCCACACTAATTTATAATGTCACATTCATAGATATATACATTTATATCAAGTACTCTGTTCTGTTCAGTTAGTCTATTTGTTTATTCTTGCACTACCATCACTCTGAATTAATTAATATGGTTTTACAGTAAGTCTTGACATCTGGAAAACCAAGTCTCTTTCCTTTATTCATCTTTAAACTTACTTTGGCTATTCTCAACCTTTGGTTCCCAGTAAATTGTATAATCAACCTGTGAGCTTCTACCAAATAAAATACTCTCTTGGACTTTTGATTGGAATTGTATCCCATTTTTAAAGATTAACTTGAGGATAATTGATATCTTTATGATATTGAACATTTCCATTTATAAAAATGGCACGTCTCTAGAGAGATTCTTTTTGACCATACACATGCCCACGTCTCACTTTACAGTGTCATGATATACCCAAGGGAGTGTGGAGGTGAAGGAGCAGGCTATGCATATGTATTGCTCCCCTGTTTTCTTTTTCAGCATAAATAGATTAAATTTGGCACAAATGTGATTTGAAATAAAGGCAGTGCTTTAAGAATGATTGATTCCACATCGAAAGAGCAAAATAGTAGCATTTGAACTGAACGCAAAGGCTGGAAAACTGAACAAAGGAGGTTCAGTTATTAGATTCAAGAGAGTCATGAAAAGGTCTTAAACATTATGCGGTTAAAAACAAAGGAAAAAAAAAGATTGTCCTTCACTATTGGGAGTAATGAAGGTTGGCAGACTGATATTTATTCATTCATTCAATAAATATTCATTTAGCTCCCATTAGTTTCCTGGCAATGTTCTATCATTGAGGGGAAGAGTAGGAAACAAAATAAAGCCCCTGACCTTTGTGAATCCAGTTAAGGAAGGAACTTATTAAAAAATAAGTACTGAACACCCACTATATGAAAACTACCAATCACTACTTTGGTCTCAAGCTGCTTCTGAGAAGATTACCCATGATAAAATCACCAAGAGAACAATAATCAATGTCATGTGGCATAGTACAAACTATAACTGCAACTAAAGTTCCGAGAAAAAAATAATTGGTGATTGATGGAGAGTCAGAATAGATTCCTGGAGGGAATCTACCTTATACTGGGGTTTAAGGACGCAAGCAAGATTTGAAGGTAGAAAACAGAGAAGGGTGTTTGGGGTGAGAACAGTATCAAAAAACACACTGAGATGAGACTGTCTACTCTCATAGACAGAGACTCACCCTTCTTGGAAAAGTCATGTTGGGTAAAAGGCCATGAGGTTGGATAAATTAAATGAAGCTCTATAACGCAGGAGTCTGATCACCAGCACAAGAATTTAAATGGCTGCAGAGAGCCATTATAGGGCTCTCTTCTTCCCCTCTCTTCTTTATCCTTCTTCCATAAACTGGCCCGATGAAGGCACAAATGTAAGAGTTGCTACCCTACACCCATAGGACAAGACACAAGCAACAGGAACAGGTACCTTGCCTGACACAGTGTGAAAGCACCCAGGCATAGACAATATGATCGTGCTCCACGGAACTTACAACTGATGTGGGAAGGCAAGTCTAATGTGTTTCAGATCAAACTAATAAACACTTGTGCCCCAGATGTTCACTGAGACCTCCTGCTCCTTGGCTTGAACCCCCAAATGCAGACCTGGTTAAATCTCAGAATCCTTCTCGTGCTTTCTGCAAAACCCCGGGGGGGGGGGGGGGGGGGGGGGGGGGGGGGTGGGGGGGGGGCGGGCTTGCATGGTTCATGGTAGATCTGTGTGGCACCTGCATTCCTGTATGTTGCCTTAGTCTTTCCTCTTGACAATCTACATCCAAAACTCAATCCCTTCATCAGTTCCCATACAATATGCATGGCCTCCAATCATTTTATGAGTTTGTTTTAATTTCCTGAGGAATTGAGAACATGGAGTATGATTGAAATCTTCCTGTTCTTATTCTTCAGCTTTCCTCTTTCCTCCCAAACTCCTTTCTCATTTCTGAATTGCTTGCAAGAGTTTCACATTCTGCATTATTTTGTATGCGGATCCCTTTAGTTCTCCCCCACTTCTTGCCCCAAACCATACCCACATTAAGGTGCTATTAAATAAAAGGGAAGCTTCAGTTTCTTAATGGCAGTTAAGCTTATAGGTGAACAAACAAACAATTCTCTTACATGGAAAGCATACAAGAGGAATAAAACAAGGCAGAAGAGATATATTTCAGGCAGAGAGGTAAAAGCTGGGGATGTAAGTATGCAATAGTTCAGAGAAGGAAAAGATCAATCATGAAGGATTTTAATGGAAGAGATAGACTTTGAACTAGACCCTGAAGAAAGTCTAGAATTAGTATTGCAGGGAGACGAAGCAAAAGGTCATTCAAGGTAAGGAAATAACTTTAATAAAACCACAGAGGAAAAAAATGAGTCTGGCAACTGGGAGAAGGCAACTGAGAATTTATAAAGCGAGATAAGGCTGACTGGGTGCTGGAAATGCCAAACTGTCAGACTCAAGAGTTTGGACTTAATCCAATACGAATCCAAAGCAGGGAACAAGGGCAGCTCTGCGGGAGGGAGGGGGTCTTAGAAACAAGAACCAAAGGCCAAATACCATCAGAATCTTCTCTTTTTCTGATCTCTGCTTCTTTGTGTAGGTTGGCTTCAGTTTCTTTTGAAAAATCTGCTTTCTCTACTGAAAAGCTGGGGTGATTTAGCAGATTCCTGGCTCATGATCCATGGGGGAAAAGCTCTTACCTCTTGTTTCAACTCTGAAAATCTAAGAGATGATATGGCTTGGCTTGAATCAAGCACCCATGCCTAAAATTGTCAATGTGGTAAGGAAGGTAAGGTCATGAAAGAAGATGACAACTCCTAATGGACCACATAATAAATCATAGCCATATTTGGGTAAGGAAGAAAACACGGAATAAAGAAGGAGGGTGGAGCAGTGAGGCATAGACAAGATCACTGGGGAAGAATTGTGAGGAAGCAATCAGAGTTTGTGTCTAAAACTGGACCCATCAGATTCCTTTTTTGTGTGTGGTTCTGGTGATTGAACCCAGGGGTGCTCCACCACCAAGCAAAGTTCCCAGCCCTTTTTATTTTTATTCTGAAACAGAGTCTTGATAAGTTTCTGAGGCTACCCTCAAACTTGTGATCCTCCTGCCTCAGGTTCCCGAGCAGCTGGAATGCAGGTGTGTACCACCGTGCCCCGCCTCACTAGTAATTATCTTGTGAGGAAAATGCATTTTATTTTTCAGCAAGCATTGATTGATAACCTATTCTTCAGTTCCTATTTCTATTATATCTTCTTACTGTTCTGACTTTCTTTAAATTTGTCATTAACCATTTTCGGTGTGTCCATTTAAGTGGTGACTTAAATTTAATTTAGAAAAAATTAATATAAACTACTTAAGAGCTATTGTGAGCCACTTATTTTAAGACATGGTTCCCATTTTCAAGATGCTCTGGGTCTAGGAGTAAAGATATGTATGTATGCAAATAGTTGTTAAAACAGAGAGAAAATTGTAAATGCCATTAAAAAGATAAACTCCTATGAGTTCAAAGTTTATTTGAAATAGTATTATTGAATTGATATTTGAAAGTGGGGAACAGATAAAGTTTAGACCTGAAGGTGTGACAAAGAAAGCCTTTCTAAAAGGAGGAGCAAGTTGACATCATAACACAGAAGTAACAGTAGCATGTGTTCAGGAAACTGTTGACATCTGACATTATGAATCTGGGACTAAAGGTGGTGGTGTGGTCCAAGAGAAATGGAACCCTTTCCAATCTATGCCCAAGAATTGAGGTGGCCTTAAAAATACCTCTAAATGATTATAGGAAAACTTATGGGATATTGTGACAAGGTAAGGGAGGAGCAGCAGAGATGGAGTAGAACAGACTACAGTATTTAGAGGTTGAGGGAAATGGAGAATTAGCAGAGTCTTGCTGCAGATGTACACAACACAGCAGGTGCCATCTTCACATTGAGAAGTGGTCACCTCTATTCCCAATCCTAACCCCACGAGAGATGTCTTTGTCTCCTCCAACACTGACCCTTGCTCAGGTTGGTGGTGACTCTATATGGTCTACAAGTCACAAAACCTTAGACAGCCACTAATGGTGCAACTGAGATGCCCCCCAGCCCTCAAAGATCCAGATAAGAATTATTCAAACCCATCATTCATTCACTCTGGAAATCTAAAGATTTTCCCAGTCCATGTTGGTTGCTGCTGGTTCCAAGATGGCATTTCCTCTGAATTAAGCAAATAAGCAAACTGTCCTCATGGCCCCCTGTTGCACATGGTGTCAGCCCAGATAGGCACCTCATTCCCTTTCTAGATGGCCACAGGTCAGCTGCTCACACATGGTGTTGGCGTTTATGGTAAAGTTATGAAGGCTTAGGAAATGGAAGGGAGCTTCCATAACAGAAAACAACTTAAATTGGATTTTAGATATACTTGTTTTTCAAGAGTTCCACAATCCCATAACTAAGGATTTTTCAGAGGCTACTTCTGATATGATGCCCAGCCTGGGTACAATCCCCTCTCCATATTTCCTTTTCCCTTCTTCCATTAAGCATGTTCCCCCAAAACTTTCAAAATCTTCACACTCTACTATGAAGAGTAGAATTTCTCAATAAAGGGTGGCTTTGCCTCTCTCTCCTGGGTGGGAGGTAATTTGACAATGTCTGGGGACATTTTTGGTTTTCATCCCCTTGGGATGATGACTACAGGTATCTAGGGAGTTAAATTCAGAGATGAAGTTGAATACCCCACAATACGCACATGGGACAACCCCCACAACAAATAACTATCTGATTCAAAATGGAGAGAGAGCAAAGGTTGAGAAGCCATGATACAGGGAAACCAGAGCTCCATGCTCCTCCATCTTTGTATGTTCTGTTAGGTGGTCACTCCATTAATCAAAGAGGATCTTTGTTGTGGCAGCTAAGACCCCTACATTTCCTTTAACAAGAGGTGCCCTTCTTAGGGAAAGTTGTAGTTTTAAATAGCATATTTCCTCAACACATACAGAATAAAGTTCTCATCCATACTCAATTATACTTACTCTGCCAGGAAGAGAAAGAAAGAGAAGAATGTAAATAATGTGGGTGATTCTGTCCCACGTTCCACTAGAGCATATGCCCCAGAGGAGCGTAAGAAGGGAGATGTGAATCCAATGTTCCTTCAGTTGGTCTCAGTTCCTGAATTGCTCTCATAGTATGAGCATCTCACCATGCTGAGTGTGATTCAAGTGTTTAAAGATACATTTTTTTTTTTTTGTACAACACGGCCCCTAAATGCAAGCCAACTACTTCATCAGGTGTTCAGCTGAGAAAACAGCAATCTGTTCCAACGCTGGAGGAAAAACTGGCTGAGTTGGAGGGTTTAGCAGCCTCAAACATGATGCATAAAAATGGCCATGCATATTGTATGTTAAGGGTGAATAAAGGGATATTTTTAAAGGTATTTCTAACTTCATATGATTTTTTTTCACATTGCTCAATAATTTTAGAGTCAAACTCTATAAAATGCAGTTCCACCTGACAGTGGTTAGAGGGTGAGGGAGAGGAAGAAGTCTTGGAACAGAACCTTGAGGGTATTATAGGTTGGGATTATGAGAAGAAAGACAAGGAAAAGTGGTGGGTAAAAAAAGAAAAAGCAAAGAGGACCCAATGAGCACATTGCTAGTCTCCAAATTTTCAGAAATATCTATTTAATAATTGGAAGGAAAAATTTATGAATTTTTAAGGGGAAGTTGTGCCACAGAGAGCTTAGTAGGTTGCAATATAGACTTTTCAAAGTCTAATTTGTACTAATCAATACAGGATCAGGGATGGTAAACTTACAATGTAATAATACCTGTTGACTTGTTAACTTTCTTCCCTTATGTGTCTACTGTGGAATTTTTGCAGTTAACCATATTTGATTGCTGCAGGCAAGTAATAGGCTAGCTTTTTTTTTTTTCATTTAAAAAGCCAGCAAGTATATGCCATAAATTCTAAACGATTTGTTTAAATATTAAACAGCAAGTGACAATGGCAGTTCTTGCAGGTGTGCCTTTGAAGTCTGCGTTTATATTGTATGTGCAAGTGCTCTACGTGTGTGTAAGCAGGGAGTTTGAAAAATGAGTGGTCGCTAGGTATCTCTAACATTGCTGGTGCTCATTCTGCCAGTGGCCCACCTTCAATAATTTGAAATTGAGATTGTCCTTCTGATTGCTAAGATGAGATGGGAAAAGGAAAATTAACTCATAAATATTGCATTGGTCAAAAGTTTTATGTGAGGTTTTGAAAGATAAATGCTATAGCAATCATTTCAGAAATTCCCATTTTAATTAAATACAATATTTTCAAAATTGTGCTATGGTGCATAGCATAGGTTTTCTAACTTGAGAACTTTCTGAATAATGCACTAAATAAAGGGGAAATTGTTCTCTACTCAGTACCATTTCCAACACATAAAATTTTATAATTTTTTTTCATTTGGGCCCATATTAAGGAGATGAATACTTTCTCTGGGCTAAATTGCTACCTCTTGTTGTCACAGTTTAGTCCAATGCTTTTATAAGGTCAATTTTTTTGAAAAGCAGTTAAGAATATACAAATTTAATACTGCATTAGAAGTATCAAGATATTAGAAAGAACATAAGAATGGAAGAGTCTTACCTAATAGGTTTTAGTTGGCATCCCCTATGACACTATTAAGAAGTATTATTTGGAAACCAGAGATACACCATATTAAAGTCAAAGCGCATAAATGTTTAGGACAGACTTTGAATCTGGTGCTGCAGGATTCTACAGCCTACAGCTTTTTGTGTACAGCATGCTGCTCAGCTACTTAAAACTCCACAATGAGTTTTGTAATCTTGTTTCCTCATCTAAACACACTCAAACTTTATACTATTGGCTACATATATTGCTCTTCTATGCTTTCCAAATTAATCAGGGCAATGCAGTAACATAAATCCCCAAACCTCATGAGTTGCACACAGTAAAGATTTCTCAGCTGGGCGCGGTGGTGCACACCTGTAATCCCAGCACTTTGGGAGGCTAAGACAGGAGAATCGCGAGTTCAGAGCCAGCCTCAACAATAGTGAGGCGAGGCACTAAGCAACTCAGTGAGACCCTGTCTCTAAATAAAACAAAAAAATAGGGCTGGGGATGTGGCTCAGTGGTTGAGTACCCCTAAGTTCAATCCCCAATACCAAAAAAAAAAAAAACAGATTTCTCACTCCATCACAGTCCAGTGCAATTCAAGCCCTATCCTTGGTAGCTTTCTCCTAGAAGTGGCTCAGGAATCCAAGCTCCTTCCATACTGTGATGCTACCATCTTAAACTCCAGGACTCCCAGACATATGCAAAAAGGGAAAAGAGAGTTTGGATAATTCCTTAGGGGGTTTTGTGACCAGTCCTGGAGGTGGACTGTATCACTTCCATCAATTCATCAGGATCTCGTCTGGACAGAATTTAAATGCAAAGGGGGACTTAGATATATAGCCATTCTTTATGCCCCTAAAGAGGACAATGAGATCAAATATGGTAAGCCCATGGCATTGTCTGTTCTACAGCATGTGAGAAAATTTACTTCTTCAAATAGCAAAGGATCCTATAGATATCATCTCAAGGTTGACACCAAGTGGAACACTGTGCTACAAGGGAAAAACATTTCACAACTGGTGGCTTGAGACATCAGAAGAGAATATGTCTGAATGTTAGTGGATGGAATCCAAGTAGATACCCCTGAAAATCAAATATCCCATTGTGAAAACATAGAAAGAGGAGAGATTATCAATAAAGTCAGATACCAAGCACATGGAAAGTGGGAAGGAATATAGGTAAGGGAGTAGGCAGGCACAGATGGTTTAAGTTTAAGAGTATGAAAATATCATAGCCAACATTTATTGTTTATTAGAAGCCAGCTATTATATAGATTGTTAATATCCAAAACAACCCAATGATGTAAGTTGTATTGCCTCGTTTTACAGATGATGAAACTGAGGCAGAGGGTTTAATAATTTATCCATAGTCACACAGACACGCAGTATGGCTGGGCTGGGACCCAAACCTGGGCTAAGTCTAGCTCTAGATTCCATACTTTTAAATGTTACACCTTACTTCCACTCAAAAAATCAAACACTGATGGATTTCCTGTTCTATATGATTCCTGGTGTATGGCATAGAGGCAGCTTTTGAAAAATAAATGGGAATTGCCAGATGTCAAAGTTCCAATATACTTCACTGCTTACTGGCTTAGCAGATTATACAGGGTCTTTTTTTTTTTTTTTCCTGATTTCATCTCCTCTATGTAAAGTAATTATCTAAAAGAATAAAATTGGGGGGCTGGGATTGTAGCTCAGCGGTAGAGCGCTTGCCTCGCATGCATGAGGCCCTGGGTTCGATCCTCAGCACCACATACAAAGCAATAAAATAAAGACATTGTGTCCATCTATAAAAACAAAACAAAACAAAACAAAAACCGCCCTTGTTATTTAAAAAAAAAAAAAAAAAAAGAATAAAATTGGTAGATACCCTTCTCTATTACCCCACTTACAGAGCCCTGGCTTTGTTACCACACGTTAGAAGAAAGTCAGCTTCTAATTTCCTCCAGGATAGGAAGTTCATAACTTCCTTTGTAATCTCTCTCAATGTTTAGCAATCAGTAAGTCAAGTAGATATCTGCCTCTGGAATATATGGGACATCTGGAATTCTTTTTCAGAATTCCAGGAAAGCTAAATCCTGGAGAACATGTAAACTAAAAATGGTACACACACTCTCCACACTTATCTAAAAGAAGAGGTGACATATGAACCTGGAAGTGGCTCTTTCTCCTATTTATTTATCCCATAGGCAGAGTTTTTGCAGACTAGAGGAGAAGCAGCTACTAGTTTTTCTTAGAAATCCTTTTTCCTTGGTCTTTTTGTCATTTGAAACTCAAAAACATTTGGAATAGCCTCAAAGTAAAGGTAGCATTGATAATGTTTAATAACCTGTATGGCAGCATTGACCAATCAGATATCAGCCAGTACTTGCCAATCTAATATGGGTATTAGCCAATCAGAGTATGCACTGGCTGGAAGTAAAGAGTCCAGTTATTCTTGAATGACCAACTGACCATCAGTCCACACACCCTTAACCTTGTGTTATAGCAAAAGTGACAGGCATGTAAGGGTGACTTGTGATTTCCTGTACATTCTCCTGGGTTCTAATATACAGGCAGAGGCTGACATACTAGCACTCCAAGACAGGCAAAGATTAAGATCTGCACTTCTTGGTTTTCTATGGAATGGTATTATTTGCATTTCAAGTAATGAGAATGCAGATTTATCTCACATAGCTGAAATTCTTGTTATATTTCAATGATTATTTTTTGAGATTGGTTTGTATCTGGTATATTTCTTCTCACTTTAAAAAATCATTAATTGAATCTAACCTGTTCTGCAAATTTGCCATGTGGCTCAGTGAAAGATTAGCTCATTCTCAGTAAAATATTTAGCTATCTGATTCCACTATCTATATTTATTACAAAAGATGGATTCCTTGAGGTTGAGAATGTAAATTCAGATCCTGGTTTCTGTATTTCTAGTCCCTGAACACGTCCTACCTTCCACCTATCATTTCTTACACCTCTCCTTAGCTATAACCTAGACCTTTGTGTCAGAGTTCAAGCCTATCTGCTCAGTGGAGCTGGCCAATACTTAAGGCAAAACCCACTAATTATCCTGTATTAATTCTCTTCTTCTTTTCAGTAGTAGAATTCCAGTTTTATCAGGGCACATGGCCATTCAACTTTACTACAAGTAAATGGATAATGTGATGTGTGTACATTTCCTGGTCAAGGTTTTTGTTTGTTACTGGAAAGTCATTCCCATGGTTATGGTCCCTGAGCATCCACCATACTGATGAGAACAATATTCCTTGGAATGGCAGAATAGCAGGAGCCTGCGTTCCTGAAGGCCTCATGCAGCATAACTACCTAGTCATCCTGGACCACTCATTTTTCTCAACTATATGTGAAATAGAATTAAATGTCTTTCCTATTTGAGCCTCTGTATTGAGGGAGAGGTCTCTTTGTCTGGGAGCTACAGCTATACCTGTTATGGATCTGAGATATCCACCAAACGCAATGTGCTAAAGGCCAGGTTGCCAACCTCTAGCCCTATTGGGAGGTGGTGCAATCTTTAGGAGGTAAGGCCTAGTTTAAGAAATTGATGTAAGAGGTGTAAGAAATGACAGGTGGAAGGTAGGACGTGTTCAGGGACTAGAAATACAGAAACCAGGATCTGAATTTACATTCTCAACCTCAAGGAATCCATCTTTTGTAATAAATTTCCTTGGGCTGGGCTATGTCCTTGAAAGCAGTATTGGGATGCCAGCCCTTCCTCTCTGTGTTTGCTTCCTTATCACCATGAGGTCAGTAACTTTGTTCTACCATGCACTTGCCACCATGATGTTCTGCCTCGCCACAGGTCCAAAGCAATGGGGCCAAGCAGCCATGGACTGAAACCTCTGAAACTGTGAGCCAAAATAAACTTTTCTCCCGTTTAATTTTCTCAGGTATTTTGTCACAGTAACAGAAATCTGACAAATGTAATATCTGACTAATTCATTGGTATGGGTGAAACACTTAAAGATGTTGTTAAAAGTCAACATACTGTCAAATAAAGTGAGTGGTTAAACTTGTTAAATTATCCAGCTCTGTGCAGTTTGGACTGAACACTTTTTTTCTAGGATGAGAATCAAAATAATTAGCAATTCATACAACTTCTGCTGACCAATCACAATAGTTCTAGTAATGACTTAATGTTAGCATATAATGAATTATATCATCTCTGCTTTCAGTTGAACAAAAGATGATTAGAAGAAAGAAGTTTAGAAAATGACCCAAGAAGAAGTACCATTGGGATGAACTGAATTTGAATGGCTCTGTCCCAAGAATCTGTAGTCCCCTATTGGGCAGCTATCATTGCTCTGAAGTTATCTTCATTCCTGAGAATCTCATAGAGTACAGGTGAATTTTAAATCCCTGTCCTAAACTGAAACCATGAACCGGATTACCTGTCAGCTCTAGTCGTAGTTTTGTTTTTGAAACTGGAATCCCAACTTTTAGATATGGAGCTGTTCCTGTGTACCCCTAGTTCTATATCTACAGATTCTATTAACTGCAGCTCAAAAATATTTGGTGTCAAGATCTTCCAACCATATTGAACATGTACAGCTTTTCTTTTCTTGTTATTATTCCTTAACTGATACAGTATAGCGCTATTTATAAAGCATTTACATTGTATTAGGTATTATAAGTAATTTAGAAGTTATTTAAAGTAAGAGGCTGTGTGTAGATTATATGTAAGTACTATGTCATTTTATCTAAGGAACTTCAGCAGCTAAGAATTTCTGGTTACCAGAAGGTGTTCTTGGAACCAGTGCCCCACCTGGATACCAAGGGACAACTGTCTTAAGAACTGATTCACTTTATTCAATGAGGAGAGAGTGATGGTAATATCCAGAACTTCTAAAACTGAGCAAACTCCATAAACGATGAAAGCTCTATTCCCTATAGTATCTGACTCCCTTCCTCTCCAGATGACATAGGAATGTATCCTTCCCATGCAAATATGCTTCTATAGCAAATATGACAAAATGTTCACTCCTGGTAATGTGAGGGTGGTGACTATCCTAGAGCCTGTGGGAATCTTGGGGTTTTTTTGTATGCTTGAAATATTTTGTAAAACACTTTATAATATAAAATATTTTATGCTTAATAGTATTTATAATTCAATATAAATATAACAATATTTTAAATGATGCAGTCAAAAATCCTAAATGATTTTCACAAATGCAAAAAATAAAAATAAACTCATTGATCTGTTATGATTAGTTTTTTTGTGATGTCACCATATACTAGGTTAGGGAAACTTAATTTCTTCATGTAGGACTCCTTTCAGAAACTTTCAATGATGTTTGTTTGTTTGTTTGTTTCTGAATGGGTTCCACAGTCTATTAAGGACAAATGCTCCAAAGTCTGCTAAGAAATCACATCTAGTCTCCTCACACTCCCCTTTGTATTTTGCTCACTTCAGGTCAAATGGATTTTTAAGTAATACTGGTAATGTAGCATTATTAAATTTCTATTAAATTCACTTGATTATTCATCAGGTCTGTCTCTAAAAATACAGGAATTCTATCCTGATTGAATTTCATTATTCAACTTCTTATAGAAGTAGAATCCTACAATGCCAATATCATTTCTTAATAAGGGACTAAAATCATGGTCTAAACAGGAAGTCTGGGCCCATGAGAAAAATAATGGAAAACCTCTCCTAAATAATTGGTTAAAAATTAGGAATGTTCACCCAAAGGACTTAAACACAGCATACTACAGTAATGCAGCCACTTCAATGTTTATAGCAGCATAATTCACAATAGCTAAACTGTGGGACCAACCTAGATGCCCTTCAATAGATGAATGGATAAAGAAACTTTACATATATATATATATATATATATATATATACACACACACACACACATACATACACACACACACAATGGAATATTACTCAGCATTAAAAGAGAATAAAAATTATAGCATTTGAAGGTAAATGGATGGAGTTGGAGAACATCATGCTAAGTGAAGTAAGCCAATCCCCAAAAAACCAAAGGCCGAATGTTCTCTCTGATAAGTGCATGCTGATCCATAATGTGGGAGGGGGCATGGGAAGAATGAAAAATCTTTGGTTAAAGAGGAGGGGAGGGAGGGGGTGGGACATGGGGGCAGGAAAGATGGTGGAATGCGATGGATGACACTGTCCTAAGTTCATGTGTGACTGCACATATGGTGTAACTCTACATTGTGTACAACCACAGAAGTGAAAAGTTGTGCTCCATTTGTGTACAATGAATCAAAATGTGTTCTGCTGTCATGTAAACCTAATTAGAATAAATTAAAAAATGAGGAATGTTCAACTTCTGCACAATTAAAAAAAGGTTCAGATTGTAAATAATTTTATGTTACATGTATTTTACCACAATAAAATGTTATTAAATTAAAAAATAATACTAGGTATAGCCACTAGGGTTTTGACAAACTCTTACCACATTTAATTGATCTAATATTCCCTTTTGATTGGATGACAACTGAAAAAGAAACATCACTTAAAGCCTACCTCAAAAGCAATGATCCCATCATATGACACAGTCAGGACAGAGGGAGAATAATGATCTGAACTTGATATTAAGCAGTGTTTGTTTTATTTTTTAAATAATCAATCAGGTTAAAAGGAATCATGTCTATTCATTTTGAAAAAATAGTAAGATTCAGCTATAATTAGCACTAAGTACTTCAAAATAGATTGTGATTTAATATCAATAATTAACATGGTATATGTATGTATATATATATGCTTTTGATATAGTAAGTGTTTAGACATATTTCATTTTAAAACATAGATATTTAATATCAGAGATGTTCGCACTAATAAAGTCATATAATACTGTCTGAAAAACTATCAACACCTACAGATTTTCACCTGGCAGGAGGTTTGTGTAGGAAAAATGGAAAGGATATCTAACTTCAATTCTTACTAAAACTGCATGCCTTTTGAAAAAGGAAGTTCTATCATGCAACTAAAAATGCTCCATGTTGAAAGAGCTAATGGGCTGGCAACGCCAAAAGGATTAGCAAACACAAATGCAATATAATAAAAATATCATTTGATAAGAATGCATAAATTCTCTACTGTGCCAGCTAGATGAAGTTGGAAATACTCAGCTGCCTTCTTTGGGACAGACTCAAAACTTGGATTAGGTCCTCGAAATGAGCAGATGACCTCTGAATAAGATGACTCAGTAAGCTTCTTTAATAATATACCATTACCTCTACTGGTCTTGGAACAAAAAAAATCACTCAATTTGGATAGACTACAGGTGAAAGAGAAATTTGACACTTGCAGAGATTTAGTTTTAGTTTGCTTTGTAACACATTACCCATAGCAAAATTTACCTCTATCTTTAGGAATAATGAGACATCTGTCAGGAAGCTTCTTACATTTTTCTTTCTGCTGTTTCCAGTGTCATATATCTGACATGTGATAACCTCCCTTTATAAACTCTAATGTTAGGGAAAAGACTTTGTTCACTTTGGCTGCCCACATGACTATTCTTGACCTATTCGCAAATATATGACAAGGCACACCATGCACCCTTTTATTCTGGCTCTTCTGTGTCTGATACTG
>PVHX01002719.1:0-11864 GCA_004024805.1 Geosciurus inauris
AAAAAAAAAAAAAAAAAAAAAAAAACATTCCTCTTAGAGCTGCCTTCATAGTGTCCCAGAGGTTCTGATATGTATTCTCATTTGAATCTAAAAAGTTCTTAATTTCTCCCCGATTTTTTTTCTTTTTCTTTTTTTTTTCCTTTTTGTACCAGATATTGAATTCAGGGGCACTGTATCACTGAGCCACATCCCAAGCCCTATTGTGTATTTTATTTAGAGACAGGGTCTCACTGAGTTGCTGAGCACCTCGCCGTTGCTGAGGCTATCTTTGAACTAGCGATCATCCTGTCAGGCTCCAGAGCTGCTGGGATTACAGGCATGCGCCACCGTGCCCAGCTCCCCTGATTTCTTTTATCACCCATTCATCATGCAGAAGTGTATTGTTCAATCTCCATGTATTTATACAGTTTTTGTAGGGTTTTGTCATGTTGATTTCTAATTTCACACCATTATGGTCTGGTAAGATGCAAGGAATTATATCAATTTTTGTAGTTGGCAATGGACCTTTATTTTATTTATATGAGGTGCTGAGAATCTAATCTAGTGCCTCACACATGCTAGGCAAGTGCTCCACCACTGAGCTGCACTCCCAGCTCAATTTTCTTTTGTATTTGCTGAGCTGATTTGTGTTTAAGTAAACAAGAATCCTTATCTTTTAGAGACATGTACTGAAATATACACAAATGAAATTATATGGAGTCAGTCATTTGTTTTGAAATAATATAAAATCCAGTAATTCCACTCCTATGTAAATGCCTTTGGGATTTTATATTTTGGAGTTCTCCTCTCTCCTTCCGTCCCCCCTCCCTCTCTCTCTCCTAAGTTGCTTTCCTCCACCAAGTCCTTCTACCATGATGTTTTGTCTCACCTCCAACCCAGAGCTATGGAGTTGGGTGACCATGGACTGAATCTCTGAAACCATAAGCCAAAATAAACTTTTCCCCAGGGGTTGGGGCTGTAGTTCAGTGGTAGAGCACTTGCTTCTCATGCATGAGTCACTGGGTTCGATCCTCAGCACTACATTAAAAAATAAATTAATTAGGGGCTGGGATTGTGGCTCAGTGGTAGAGCGCTTGCCTTGCATGCGTGAGGCACTGGGTTCGATCCTCAGCACCACATAAAAATAAAAATAAATAAAATAAAGATATTGTGTCCATCTACAACTAAAAAAAAAAATTTTTAAATTAATTAAATAAAGATATTGCATCCATCTACAACTAAAAAATTTTTTTTAATTAAAAAAATAAACTTTTCTCTTCTGCATGGTTCTTGTCAGGTCTTTTGGTCACAGCAACCGATGTAAAACCTGATTAAAACTAGCATACTTGCCTAATATGGCCAAAGCCCTGGGTTTCAACTCTAGCATGTAACAACAAACAAATAAATAAATACATAGATACATTTTTTAAAAAAGAATCAGTCAATTGCAAATCATCACATATATTTACATATGCATATACATGAAATCAATTTTAGATTATAGAAACAAAATGAATAATTTATTCTTAAAACTTTGAACTATTGGGAGGCTGAAGCAGGAGGATGGAGAGTTCCAAAGCAGCCTCAGCAACTTAGCAAGGCCCTAAGCAACTTAGCAAGGCCCTAAGCAACTTAGCAAGGCCTTAAGCATCTTAGCAAGACCCTGTCTCCAAATAAAAACAAAAAGGGCCAGAGATGTGGTCGGTGGTTATGCACTGCTGGTTTCAATTCCTGGTACAAAGCCGGGCGCCGTGGCGCAAGCCTGTAATCCCAGCACTCAGGGAGGCTGAGACAGGAGAATCGCGAGTTCAAAGCCAGCCTCAGCAACGGCGAGGCGCTAAGCAACTCAGTGAGACCCTGTCTCTACATAAAACACAAAATAGGGCTGGGGATGTGGCTCAGTGGTAGAGTGCCCCTGAATTCAATCCCCGGTACCAAAAAAAAACAAAAAAAAAAACAAAAAAAAAAAACAAAATCAATTCCTGGTACAAAACAAAACAAACAAACAAAACAGGAAAACTTGTATTACTAAATTATTTTAAAAGTCTTCTGAAAAGGTAATGGCTGTATATTCCTTCATGTGGAAAGATGAGTACACATTGATGGCTATGACATGATTTGTAGAGGAGTCTTCAAAATAAGGACATACAGGCAATGTGTGCTAATAGGACACAGTAAGTACATGCTATCACCTATAAAGTAATCTTTTTTTTTTTTTTTAAATTTTTTTTTTTAGTTGATGGATCTTTATTTCATTCATTTATTATCTATATGTGGTGCTGAAGATCGAACCCAGTGCCTCACGCATGCTAAGCAAGCGCTCTACCACTGAGCTACAGCCCCAGCCCCCTATAAAGTAATCTTGCCAGAAATATTTACTTGAATCTAATCAAAGTTCAAGCTCTAATGTCCAATTTATAGGAGACAAGGGAAGAAGTTAAATGAGTAGGAAACAATTGAACAAATCCAGGGGAACAATCTCCAAAATATCTAGCCTGATCTTCTCAATAAGTCAATTTCATGAGAAACGAAATGAAATAAAACAAGGATGAAATGGGAGGGGGGATAAACTCTAATGAAATAATAGATTTAGGCAATGAAAATCAATGACTGCTAGCATAGCAAAAAGCAACAACCACACAGTACTACCTGCAGATAGAAGTACATACAATGATCTTTCTATAAAGTAGTCTGACCAAAAAACACAAATCAGAATAAAATCGAACCTTTAGCTCTACATACAAATTTACAGTAAATAGAAGGTTTAGAGAGGGGCTGGAAGTAGATTAGGAGTAGAGTCTGTGCTTAGCATTCATAAATCTTTGGGTTCAATCTCAAGCACCAGATCAAAAACAAAAATGAGCTGGGTGTGGTGGCGCACGCCTTTAATCCCAGCACTTAGGGAGGCTGAGATAGGAGAATCCTGAGTTCAAAGCTAGCCTCAGCAACGGCAGTGAGACCCTGTCTCTACATTAAAAAAAAAAACAAAAAAAAAAAACACAAAATAGGGCTGGGGATGTAGCTCAGTGGCCAAGTGCCCCTGAGTTCAATCTCCAGGAACATAAAAAAAAAAAAAAAAAAAAAAAAAAAAAAAAAAAAAAAAAAGAACAAAAAATATGTTCAAAGAGGCCAGGAATGATGGCATGCTCTCATAATCCCATAATCCCAGCCATTTGGGAGGCTGAGGCAAGAAGATCTCAAATTCAAGGTCAGTCTTAGCAATTTAGTGAAACCTTAAAAAAAAAAAAAAAAAAGGAGGGACCCAGGGGTGTAGCTTAGAGAGTGCCCCAGGTTCAATTCCCAGTACAAAAGAGAAAGCGGGGGAGATTATGTTAAAAGAGACTTGGGAGGTATAATCTGCAAGACATACGGTGTAGAAATCTCTAAAGTCTATTTTCTTTCATGTCATTTTGCAAGGAAAAGAAAGAGGAAATGAGAACCTACAGAATAATAGAGTTTTAAGAGACATTATTAACCAAATGTAATGTTTGCATATTGATTAGAACCAACTATTTTTTTTAAATGGGACAATGTAATTGAATATTGGATGAGAGGAATCATTGCTCTTTTTAGGTATTGTAGATGCATTTTGCTTAAGAGTTCTTATCTTTTAGAGAAGCACAATGAGGTATTTATAGGTTAAAAAAAAACACTGTGATGTTTAGAATGTGCTTAAAAATAATCAGGGACAGGATCAGCGGAGGACTTTGGAAACAAAGTGAAAGTACAGATTAAACAGAATAGTAGTCAGAACCGGTGGCCCATTCTGTAACTCCAGTGACCCAGGAGGCTGACACAAAAGGATCAAAAGTTCAAGGCCTGGCCCCAGCAATTTACCAAGACCCCGTCCTAAAATAAAAATATAAAGGGATGAGGATATAACTCATTGGTAGAGCGACCTAGTTCAGTCCCCAATAGGACACAAAAAAAGATAGCCCTGAGTTGATGCTTACTATAGCTAGGTGATGGTTCATCCGTGTTCATTTTCTCTTTTGTGTATAGTTGAATCTTTTCCTCATAAAAAAGATTAGTTCATAAAAGAACAATTGTAGATAGCACTAATGTGAACTGGGCTGATAATGACATGTCACTGTTGGTTCCTTGCTTATAACAAATGAGCCACACACTGGTGCAGGGTATGGATGCAGGGGGAGGCTGCACAGAGGAGAGGAGAGGTAGAGACTCTACTTTCCATTCAATTTTGTTGTGATCTTAAAACTGCTCTGAAAAAAAATAATATTTTAATTTAAAGAGGCGGAGGAGTGGGATTTGGGGAGACGAGTGCAAAAAGAACCTGGAAGATCTTGAAAAATCTTGCCTAGAGATATTCAAGTTGAACAGCCATGCTCTGGTGGACAAGATGGATATTTTAGTCAGGTTTTCTGCCACTGTGAACAAAATGACCTGACAAGAACAATTTCAGGAAGAAAAGTTTATGTGGGGACTCATGGTTTCAGAAGTCTCAGTCAATCGATGGTCAACTCTGTTGCTCTGGGCTGGAGGGCAGGCAGAACATCATGGCACAAGGGTATGAAGGAGGAAAGCAGCCGAGAACATGGCACCAAGAGGCAGAGAGAGCGGTGCACTCAACAAACACAAAATATATACCCCAAAGGCACCCCAGTAACCCACCTCCTCCAGCCACACCCTATCTGCCTACAGTTACCACTCAATCGAACCCTATAGGGGAATTAATGCACCAATTAGGTTAAAACTCTCATAACCTAATCATTTTACCTCTCAACTTTCTTGCATTTTTCACACATGAGCTTTTGGGGGACATCTAATACTAATAACAATGGACTATAGCACCTTTCAACTCCCCTGTCCTGGTGCTTAGGCAGGTATTTGATCAATATTGGAGTAGGCGATGATTGTGTTTAGCAGTTTTACATTTCCAGAAGCTGGAAAACTTGAGCTCTGTTTAAGAAAAGGAACTGAAATGTTTAAAGGGAATTTCTTGTCCTTCCCACTTCCCCACTTAAGATCAACAGCAAAATTAATTTGAAAGCTTCCATTTTTGTTTTGTTTTGTTTTGCTTGGTGTGGTACCAGAGATTGAACCTAGGGGTGCTTAACCACTGAGCCACATCCCCATCCGTTTTTTTGTTTGTTTGTTTGTTTTGTTTTGTTTTTTTATTCTATCTCGAGACAGCATCTCACTAAGTTGCTTAGGGCCTCACTAAGTTGCTGAGGCTGTCTTTGAACTTGTGATCCTCCAGCCTCAGCCTCCTGAGCTGCTGGGATTACAAGCATGTGCCACCAGGTTGGGCTACTTCCATATGTTTTTGTGTATACCTCTGGACAGAAAGGACTGAATTTGTTTTTCTAAAAAAAAAAACAAAACATAATTATACATATTTATGGAGTATGGTGTGATAAATCAATACACATATACAATTTATAATAATCAGATTAGAGAAATTAGCATTTTTCTTCTTTTTTTAAAATTTTTTTTAAATTCTAGATGGACACAATAGCTTTATTTTATTTATTTATTTTATGTGGTGCTGAGGATCGAACCCAGTGCCTCATGCACGGGAGGCAAGCGCTCTACCACTGAGCTGCAATCCCAGCCCCAGCATTTTTCTTCTTAAATACTTACCATTTTTTTGTGTAGGAGTGCTTCAAACTCCTCTCTTCTATTCTAGTTCTTTGTAAAACAGGTAATAAATTGCTGCAAACTGTAGTCACCCTACTGTGCTATGGAACATTAGAACTTATTTTTCCTATCGAATAGTATTCTGGGCTGGGGATATGGCTCCATGGTAGAATGCCTGTCTCACATATGTGAGTCCCTAGATTTGATCCTCAGTAACCTAAAATGAAATGAATAAATATTTTGGGACTGATTATCCAATTTCCCTCTATCCTCGTCCTCCTCACTAAATTTGCCTTTGAGGTTTTGGGGGAAAGAGCTTGGGCTTTGCTACACAACGGTAAAACCAAGATTTCATTCTGGAGTGGAGAAGGAGTTAAATAATTCTGCTTAAGATGACATTGGAAAGGTGAGTCTCATCAAGGAGCTTTGATTGAATCCTAATGGGGCGAGAAGCCATTGAAGACTTTAGGCAGGAAGGTGACATGATCAGATTTATGTTTTCAAAGATCACTTAAGCTCAATGAATTGGTTGAGAATTTATATGGGTGTCTCTCCATTGCCATAGGCAGGAGGTGCCTATAGGTTGCAGCCTCAAGAATAAAACCTCTATTCCCAGATATCTCCCACCTGCCACACTAAAGATCTACCGTGTGACATGATGTGTGAATGAAACTAAAGACTGGAATTCCTGTTTAGACGATGATTAGAATGCAGTACAGTTCTAATACTAAGTAAGTCACATGGTTTTATAACCATCAATTATAAAGATAATTCTCAGGTCTGAAGATGTGACTCAGTAGTAGAATATTTGCCTAGCATGCCTGATACCCTGGGTTCAATCCCTGGTATTGCACAAAATAAACAAACAAAAAAAGAAACAAACAGAAACAATGCTCTCCTAAGGGTGTTTTGTAACTGAAAAACTAAAATAGAATTAAATATTTTAAGTTATTTAATAATTTTTTTTAACTTGGCATCATGAAAATGATACATTATGATGAAAAAGTTTATCACTTTATGTGTTGCAGGCTAACAACAAGAGAAGGAAGGCTACCATGTAGCATTTAAATGTGCTCCCATGTCAAACAAAGCCAGCATGACATTACAACAGACAGTCCAAGAATAAGTTTCACAGTGTCCTAATGTTTCAAGTAAAAACCCAATACTTAAAAACAAAACTGATTTTTAAATTATGTGAATGAGACTGTTGAGTATTTCCTTCCTTCAACAATCCTAATAGAAAGTTCTAGACTAAAACAAGCCCATTTTTTAAAACATCTTCAATAATTGAACTTGAAGCCCAGATTCTATTTCCAGTTTCCGCAATAATTGATTTAGATACTTATTTAATGCAAATTTCAGTAACACTAACTTAACTACAATGGAAACAAGACAATTTTATTAAAATACCAAGTCACGAGTCATTAAATTGACCTTAGAAGAATGCTCCCTGGAAAAATTTTGTGAACTATCAAGTTCAATTATCTTTAAAAAGTAAACAAAGCCTTGAAGTAGATTCTTCAGAAAAGTTTTTAAGTTAGTCAGCTAGGAGAAATGAAATAAGATATGTAATGTTTTAATAGTCCCCATATTGGCCAATAAGCTGTATGGGTGTCTTAGTCCATTTTCTGTTGCCATAAATGAATACCACAGACTGAGTAACTTATAAAAATTGAGATTTAGTTATGTATAACTAAAAATAACAACAACAAAAAAAAAACCCAAAACAGAATTGAAGTTTATTTAGCTCACAGTTCTGAAGACTGGGAAGTTCAAGGTCATGGTGAGGGCCTTCTTGCTGCATCATAACATGATAGGGACACACGGTGAAACAGCAAGCAGGCCAGCTCAGGTATCTCTTCCTTTTCTTACAAAGCCATTAATGCCATCGAGTTCACCCTCCAATTACTTCGCTTAATGCTAATTGCTTGCCTAAAACCCACCTCCAAATATCATTAACATATCAAGTTTGGAGTTTCCAACACCTGAACTCTGGAGGTGGGTACATATCTAAACCATAGCATTGGGTAACTTAACTGGGTCTTTAAATTTTAATTTTAAAAATAATGAATGCTGGGCTGGGATTGTGGCTTAGTGTAGCATTTGCCTGAGTTCGATCCTCAGCACCACATAAAAATAAATAAATTAAATAAAGATATTGTGTTCATCTACAACTAGAAAAAAATTATAAAAAAGAAAAAATAATGAATGCAGGGCTCGGGATGTGATTCAGTGGCAGAGTGGCTGCATACCATGCACGAGGCCTTGTGTTCAATCCTCAGCACTGAAAAAAAAAGCATCCTTATTGTATATTCTTCAATAAATAAAAGAAAATATAGAAAAAATTAAATTAGCTCCTTCACTTTCCTCCCGATTTTACTCTCCTCTCCAAAATCCTGTTAATACTTTGATGTTTCTCCTTCCAGATCTTTTCTTTTCCTAATGTATTTACATACATATGCATAAATCAATGCAGGTATTCAATTTTTATTTATCATATAAAGGGGATTGTATGGAATGTGTTCTGCAGTGAGGTGTGGTGGTGCACACCTGTAATCCCAGTGGCTCAGGAGGCTGAGGCAGGAGGCTCATAGGTTTGAAGTCAGCCTCAGCAATTTAATGAGGCTCTAAGCAACTTACAGAGACCCTATCTCAAAATAAAAAATAAAAAGGGCTAGAATGTGGCTCAGTGGCTCAGCTCCCTTGGATTCAATCCCTGATACAAAAAAAAAGAAAAGAAAAGAAAAGAAAAACAATGTATTCTGCAGATGGTTTCTGTTCTTTTATGCAATATGTCTTGGAGAACTGTATACACTGTTATTTTATTTTTTTTTAATTATTATTTATTTATTTATTTTGTAATGCTGAAGATGGAACCCAGGACCTGTGTGTCCTGGGCAAACACTCTACCACTGAGCCACACTCCTACATTGTTGTTGTTGTTGTTTAACAGAGTGTATTATTATTATTTTTAAAACCTGTTGTTTTAAAACCATTGGTGAAAACCATATGTGCAGATATCTCAGCCCCAAACTTGCACATTCTAAGTTGAGAATGGAAATTTTTAAAAAACACTATAACAAAAATCAAACAAAAACGGGGCACAGTGGCACAAGCCTGTAATCCCAGCACTTAGGGAGGCTGAGACAGGAGAATCTCGAGTTCAAAGCCAGCCTCAGCAACACTGAGGTACTAAGCAACTCAGTGAGACCCTGTCTCCACATAAAACACAAAATAGGGCTAAATAGGGCTGGGGATGTGGCTCAGTGGTCGAGTGCTCCTGAGTTCAATCTCCAGTACCAAAAAAAAAAATTAAACAAAAAGGTGTTAAAAGAAATGCAAAGATTCCAGGTAAATAACAGCAAAGACAATTGCCTTCAGCACCTGAACAATCTTTCACTTAAAAAAAAAAAAAAAAAGTGTGGGGCTGGGGTTGTGGCTCAGTGGTAGAGTGCTTGCCTAGCATGTGTGAGGCACTGGGTTCGATCCTCAGCACCACATATAAATAAATAAAATAAAGGTCCATCAACAACTAAAAAAAATATTTAAAAAAATTTAAAAAAAAAAAAGTGTGAGGGGGTTTGGACTGGGGTGTGGCTCAGTGGTAAAGCATGTGTTTACCATGTGGGAGGCCCTGGGTTCCATCCAAAGAATCAAAGGAAAAAGGAAAAAAAAAAAAAAAAAACATTAGGAGATTGACAAGGTATTTCTAAATGGGAAAGATGATTTTTGTTAAAGTCTGAGCCGACCTGGGAATATACCAGTCACACTACACAGCGGGCTCAAAAAGTCCCACTGAGTCTCACCTCCCCTTTGTAACTGGTTATAGGACAGTGTTCTGGTTTCTCCATATAAATATCACTACTTAAATCAGGAAATTTTGGCCTGTATCTGTAACAGGGATCCACTTCATGCTTTGAACATAGTCCTTGTGACTTATTTTAAAATTGACTTTTTCTTTTTTCTTTTTTTCCTCTCTTTCTCTTTGCCCTCTCTCCCTTCCAAACCATAGGGGGAGCAAAATAAACTTTGTTCCCATCCTAGGCTGAGTTATCTGTCCTTAGATATACATATCAGAGGAATGAAGTAATTCAGAATTTGGGGATGGTTCCAAAAGACCTAAGAGAGGCATATCTTTTAAGACTATCAGTGAGGGGCTGGGATTGTGGCTCAGCGGTAGAGCGCTTGCCTCGCATGCGTGAGGCCCTGGGTTCGATCCTCAGCACCACATACAAAGCAATAAAATAAAGACATTGTGTCCATCTACAACTAAAAAAAAATATTAAAAAAAAAAAAAAAAAGACTATCAGTGAATTATGACCCATTAAGGGTACACCTGGAATATAGCCTTTGAATCACCTCTCTAAAAGCCCTTTGTTCCCCTGATGTCAGAATCATAGCCTCTGGGACAGAAGTCCTCTGTGTTTCTCCTTTACTAGCAAAGCAATAAAGCTTTTTTCCTTTTTCTTTTTTCCTTTTTCCTTTTTAGATACAAGAACTGAGTTTTCAGTAACATATCAGCCTGGTGAAGTCAATGAACACTTTCAGAATAGTGTTTTAACACATATAATAAAATGCATAGGATTACTAAAGAAATCAATTATATTGGTTTTTATCAATTTATAGCTGTAATTCCAGCTACTTGCAAGGCTGAGGCAAGAGGATTGCAAGTTTGAGGCCAGTTTGGGCAAATTAGAGAGACCCTGCTTCAAAATAAAAATTCAAAAAGGGCTGAGGATGTAGTTCAATGGCACAGGGCTTGTCTACCATGTGTAAGGCCTGGGTTCCATCTCCAGTACTACAAAAAAAAAGAAGAAGAAGAAGAAGAAAAAAGAAAGAAAAGCACCTGTTTTTGCTCTACTTTCACACCAAAATCAAGAGAGACTTCTGTGATATCAAAAAAATATAGTGATTAGGAGGCTGAAACAGGAGAATTGCGAGTTTAAAGCCAGCTTCTGCAACAGCGAGGCACTAAGCAACTCAGTGAGACCCTGTCTCTACATAAAACACAAAATAGGGCTGGGGATGTGGCTCAGTGGTCGAGTGCCCCTGAGTTCAATCCCCGGTACCAAAAAAAAAAAAAGAAAAGAAAAGAAAAGAAAAGAAAAAGAATAGTTTTTTGCCTAAAGCTGCTCCCCAATGTGGGGCAAGATCTTTGGCTCTCTGCACCATTTGTAAAACGAGAGAATAAGACTCAGTTCCTTTTCTTGTTTTTGATTCTCTTTTCTTTTTTTTAAGTTTTAGTGTCTATGTTACTCAAAGGATCACGTTTTTTCTGGCTAAATATAACTTTGGAGTACATATGACTTGAAATGAGGACAGAAAGAACCAATTTTTTTTTCATATTTTTCCATTTGTAGCACCTGTAACTTTTTGAATTCTTGTTTATTTTATCTGCACCACTCATGAGAAGATAAGCTTCTTGCCTGTTCCCAGCACTTAGAACTCTACTTGGCACATAGTAAATACTCAATAAATATTTTTCATAATTAATAAGTAAACAATTCCTGCTAACTTAGACCAGGGTGGTTTCTTTCCAATTCAGATCACACTCACATTGCCTTGTATGTATTAGACCTGCTCTGAATTAAAATTATTTGAGGTTTTTTTGTCGTACTTCCATAATCAAGATTCCATAATCAATCATAATTCTGACCCTCTGTACCACGGACCACTCCCACCCTGCCCCTTTGGCATCTCTCCCATCAATGTACCACTACTTTCCAAACTATTCTGAAGCGTGGATTGTGGTGTTCTCTGCAATGCCCAACCTAGTACCTGGCTCTTCCACAGGATTGTTCAATAAATTTTGTTAAATAGAAGGGAATCTTGAACAAGGAAGAAAGGACAGTGAGAAGACACCGTCCTGTGTTCTCTGAAGATTCCTGCACTCACTCTGAAGCACAGAAAATATAGAGAATTGTGTACAACCAAAGAGCCAGAATTCTCTCCCATACTCTCAACTTCTCAAGCTGTGCTTATACAACAGGGGCAGGGGAAAGGGTCAGACAGAGCATCTTCAGGAACAGTTCCCTTGATACCTGTAATGGGATGGTGCTATGCCTGAGGATAAGCAGCCCTTCCCCATAGAGTATTTCAAGTGAATCATTCATGCTTCCCAAATGTACTGAGGGTGATTGTGTGGGAATGATGGAGATGAAATCTAGCACCCTGTAACTCCTGAAAACTGTAGTAGCATGGGCTGTACATCTATTTTCTAGACTTCTTCCTACCATGGAATTGGTTAGTGGTAGGGCATAATTATAATCATTAAAACACACACA
>PVHX01002719.1:11964-58707 GCA_004024805.1 Geosciurus inauris
CCAAAAAAAAAAAAAAGACAAAACACACACACACACACACACACACACACACACACACAAACCCTGAGTGCCTCCTGAATTTACAGGTACTGGGCAAAAGTGCTGAGGCTATAAAAAGGAATGATAATCTGGTGCAGTGATGCACACCTGTAATCCTGTGACTCAGGTGGCTGAAGCAGGAGGATCACAAGTTCCAGGCTAGTCTCAGCAATTTAGAACTCAAAATAAAAATGAAAAGAATTGAAGATGTAGCTCAGTGGTAGAGCACCTCTGGGTTTAATACCCAATACCAAAAACAAACAAACAAAAAAACAGAAAGGAAAAACAAAGGCTTAGAGGGAGTGCTTGCCTAGCATGATCAAGACCCTGGATTCCATCACCAGTGTAAAACTTAAACAAACAATAACAACAAAATCAAGAAAGCGTCAAGGAAATTGAGAGGGTATTCAATAGAATGTATTTTTAGCTGATTTATTTTATTTTGCTTTTTATTACAACACTATCAATCATATTCTATAATGAATCCCATAGCTCTATCACTCAAATCCAACAGTTAAAAATATTTTGCCAAGCCAGGCGTGGTGGCTCACACTTGTAATCCCAGCACTTTGGGAGGCTGAGACAGGAGAATTGCAAGTTTAAAGCTAGCCTCAGCAAGGGCGAGGAGCTAAGCAACTCAGTGAGACAGTCTCTACATAAAACACAAAATAGGGCTGAGGATGTAGCTCAGTGGTCAAGTACCTCTGAGTTCAATTGCCAGTACCAAAAAAAAAATTTTTTTTGGCCATCTTCTCTCATCTATTTTTTCATATTTTCTTTTTTTGGTGCATTTCAAAGCAAATCTCACACATCACACCAGTTCACCCATAAATACTTTAAGATGTATTTTTTTTTAATTTTTTTGTAGATGGACACAATGTCTTTATTTTATTGCTCTGTATGTGGTGCTGAGGATCGAACCCAGGGCCTCACGCATGCGAGGCAAGCGCTCTACCGCTTGAGCCACAATCCCAGCCCTAAGATGTATTTCTAATAAAGAAAGTCTTTTAAAAACCATAACCACTTAGCAAGACTGTGTCAATCCAGGTACAGTGGTACATACCTGTAATCCCAGTGGTTTGGGAGTCTCAGGCAGGATAATTGAGAGTTCAAAACCAACCTCAGCAATTTAGTGAGGCCTAAGCAACTCAGGGATACCCCATCTCTAAATAAAATCCAAAAAGGGTTGGGAATGTAGCTCAGTGGTTAAGTGCCCCTGGGTTCAATTCCCAGAACCGCAAGCATACAAACAAAAAAACAAGCACAACACTATTACCAGATACAACAAAATGAACAGTAATTCCTTAATAGTCTATGAACTAATCCTCAGCTGATGTTCATATTTTGCAAAGGTGTGATGACAATATTTAGCAATTAATTTAAGATGACTAAGGAGAGAAGAAACAGGAGTGGTGTTGGAATTAGGAACAGTGGAAAGGTGGTTAGATCAATAGGTTGCAGGTCCGGAATGCTGAGAAACATTGTTGGAGCCAGGAGCCCATTAAAGTGAGCTGGAAGAGTAGAGGTAATCCCACTTTCCTCTTTGCCCTTTGTTGAGTCACATAAGTCTTCCAAACTGAAGTGCTGGAAGATTCTGTTTTAATTCCTTCTCTGCAATCTCATTGATCTCAGCTCCACTGCTTGATTCTCTCAGAAGAAACTGCAAACCAAATTAGGTCTTCCTATTATACCCTCTGTGCATCTTCTTTGGAGCATTTATAATCACAATTTTAAAATTATAGGAGGAGCAGGGCATGGTGGCGCATGCCTATAATCCCAGCCACTCAGAAGGCTGAGGCAGGATTGTGAATTCAAAGCCAGCCTCAGCAATAGCCAGGTGCTAAGGAACTCAGTGAGACCCTGTCTCTAAATAAAATACTAAATAGGACTGGGGATGTGGCTCAGTGGTGAGTACCCCTGAGTTCAATCCCTGGGACCAAAAACAAACAAAAACACCCTGTAGGAAATGTTCAGGACTATAGGTCAGCAATAGAGCACTAGTTTGAGGCCCTGGGTAACAATCTTGAGCACCGCACTGCAAAACACACACATAAGCCGGGCACAGTGGCGCAAGCCTGTAATTCCAGCACTTAGGGAGGCTGACACAGGAGAATCACAAGTTCAAAGCTAGCCTCAGCAACAGCGAGGTGCTAAGCTACTCAGTGAGACCCTATCTCTACATAAAACACAAAATAGGGCTGGGGGTGTGGCTCGGTGGTCGAGTGTCCCTGAGTTCAATCTCCAGTACCAAAACAAACAAACAAATACACAACAACAATAACAAAAACACTATAGAAAAAATACTTGTTTGATGTCTAACTCCTCTAAGCACCCATGTCTCCTTTATTCACTACCGTTATTGCCAGTGCTTAGTACAGTGTCAGCAGAACACCTTCAATAAATATGTTAACAAAGGAGAGGGTGTGCAATAGCATCAAATGCCACAGACTTCTAAATCCATCTGCAACATGATTTCTTTCCTTTCTTTTTTTGTACCAAGGACTGAACCCAAGGGCACTTAACCACTGAGCCACTTCTCCAACCCTCTTTATTTTTTTTAAATTTTTTTAGTTGTAAATGGACACGATATCTATATTTATTTATTTTTATGTGGTGCTGAGGATCGAACCCAGTGCCTCATGCATGCGAGGCAAGCATTCTACCTCTGAGCTAAATCCCAGCCCAACCCTCTTTATTTTTTATATTGAGACAGGGCCTCACTAAGTTGCTGAGGCTGGCATTGAACTTGAGATCCTCCTGCCTAGGCCTCCCGAGTTTCTGGGATTACAGGTGAGCACCACCACGCCGGCCTGCAACCTGATTTCTAAGAATTCTAAATTATTTGTTCTCAAGTGAGGGTCGCCATTTCCTCACTTGTAAAAATAATTAAAACAATGCAATTTAGGAGGGCTAGTATGAGTTAATTATTTGGAAGACTATCATATTTCACTACATAATCGAGGTCACCCTGTTTTTTTAACCCAAAAATTGGTTGATAACTTTTTATCATTATCGTTGCACAGTATAATTCAGTTCATTGCGCCGCTTAGCAGGTAAACCGTGCACCAGTGCATTCCTCAGTGACCTAGGGATGGATGTGCATTTCTCTTCTCCCTCACTGCCAGCCTCCAGCCTAGAATTCTCAGCACACACACCCTGTCCGTGCCTTTCCCACAGGCGTGGGTTGTTTAGAGCGCTGCTGTGACGGTCCTGTCACTCAACCCAAACTAGGGTGGTGGGCGCCAGGGCAGTGGGCCCAGGAAATTGCCAGGAGACGTGGTACAGTTCGAGGTGCATCTTCCGGTGATAATAAGCTACAGTTCCTGTCGCCATACATTAATGTGCAAAGCATTTCTTTCTAGTTATGGGTAAATATAAAAACTATTCTGCAGGCTTCAAGCTGAGAGTGGTTAAGTTGGCTGAACAGCATGGATACAAAGCTGCAGAGAATTTTCGGTGAATGAAAAGTTGGTTAGAGACTGGCAGAAACTAAAAGACTAGCTGAAAACCCACAGACCTTTCTATGCATGGTTCAAGGTCCTAAAAACGGCATGTTTCTACAAATCGATGATGTATTTGTGTATAATGTGACGTATTTGTGCATAACCATGGCTGCAGTGTTGATACGTTACAACTGAAGGCACAGGAGGGAGCCCACAAAAGCAACATTCTTAAAACTCAGTTTAAGGTGAATCGCGGCTGGGTTATGAGATTCATGTGACGATACAACCTATCTGTGCGAAGAAGAACCACCATATGACCCAAAACTGCCTGCTAATTACAGTGAGAAGCTCTGCAGAATGTTCAGACACAGATTAAAATTTGTAAGTCCATATTTTGCAACACTAGTAAATTTTCTCAATTGTAATATTTCAACTATAATGCATAAATCAATAACAACTAATGTGTTAACATTTTTTCTTTTCCAAACCAGAAAAATGTTCACTAAACTGTTAAGCAGAAATGATGTATATCAATTTAAATGATGTGTATCGATTGGGACTGTTCAGTTTTTATATTCACGAGTATTCCCTGCATCCTAATCCTGCTCCAAAGATAGTTGACTAATAAGTGATTTTTTATTCTCTTTACTTTGTTTTTGCAGTACGGGGGACTGAAGCTAGGGCCTTGCACATGCTAGACAAGCACACTATCACTGAGCTACACACCTAGACCTGATTATTTCATTTTATTTTTTGGTACCGGGTATTGAACCCAGGGGCACTTAACCACTAAGCCACATCCCTAACCCTTTTTTGTATTTTATTTAGAGACAAGGTCTCGCTGAGTTGCTGAGGCTGGCTTTGAACTCGTGATCCTCCTGCCTCAGCCTCCCGAGCGGCTGGGATTACAGGCGTGCGCCACCACACCTGACCAATAAATGATTTTTAAGTAATACCAGCACACTTTTTTTCCCCCTAAAAAGCTTAACATAATTCTCACATCCCAATTTTTTGATAAAAAGGGGAGGGGCATAAAATCTGCGATGATTATGTGGTGAAATATGGTACACTGGGTCCCCCGTCCCTGCTGAAAGCTCTAAAGATTCCTCACCACCCTAAATATGCTGGTTAATAAAGGAACCTAAGTTTGGTCTTAAATACTGCAGCCATCCTTAAACCCTCTTCCTAAAAGCCCCAGGAAGGGGTGGGTCCTGCGATAAGCTTCTTGCTGCGGGAGACTGCTTCAAGAGGCGGATCTTAACCGCCCAGAACGGAAGTTCCTGAACCTTCAAACCCGCGGGGAAGCAACTCCGCAACGGACCAAGATGGCGGCGTCCAGTGAGGGGCAGGCGTTTGCTTCAGGGGTTGAAAAGAACTGGGGTACAGTAGTCCGTTCCCCAGAGGGGACCCCTCAGAAAGTCCGACAACTGATAGATGAGGGGATTGCCCCGGAAGAGGGATGCGCAGAAGCGTGAGTTTTCGAGTCAAACCTGGATCAGGCACTGGGAGAATGGAGATGGCTTGGGGAAGATAGCCCTGTAGCAGAGGCGGGTGGTATTGGGGTCCACTCGGTTGGCAGCTTGGTCAGTGGGAATGAATTTTTCTTGGGACCAGAAAGAGACTGAGACTGCTATGATTGGTCGACTTAGATCTTCTCAGGCTATACCTGATTTCACACCACGGGAGGAATTTTGCCATAAAGTTGTTTTTGGAAGGAAATACAAAAAGGACCGTTAGTTGAGCTCACCAAACTTCTTTTAGTTTGGGTTCTTAACCTTTTTTTTTTTCCTTGTGCCGTAGACCCTTTGACAGTCTGGAGATACGTTTTTAAAGTGCATAAAGGAAATACAGGATTATAAATGAAACCAGTTACGTTGGAATGTAGTTAGTAAAAGAAAATGTTACGCCATAACGTGCTTTTTTAAAATTAGAGTTAAATGGTATCTATAAGTATGTGTACTGTCAAACAGTTTAGAAGTAGTAAAGAACATCAACGGTATTTCAAATTATAGCAAACAACCATAATGTGAGAAAATTACTTTCATTGGTGACAAATTTCTAAGTACTGCTTATACTGCGTGATTTTTATTGTTGTTTTATTCTTCCCTCATAACTGAAGAAAATGCTGAATCTCAAAGTTTGGTAAACTAAGTGCCGTTTTATTCCCAACTTTATAGATCTTTTGAATTTTTTTCGAAGAGGTGCTCAGAATCCTTGAGGAAGATTCTTAGAAAAAATTTGTTTCTTTGAAGGCATGATTGTTAGTGTAACCCAATGTTTATTAAAATGATACCTGTCTCAGCAATTCCAACACCAACCTCTACCCTCAGGCACTGTTGAAATGCCTTTCATTGAAAATAAACATATTGCCTGGCCTTTTTTTTTTCTCCCTGAAATTTTTTTGTGAAATCTCTTAATGATACTTAATTTGATTTGAATGTTTTGTTCTTTTGGGGATGGAGCCTTTCTCAAGAGTCTATTCAGATAGCAATATCAAAGTTACTTTTTCTCCTGTTATAACATTGCATTTCTGCTATGGTTCAAATTGTATGGTGAATATCTGAGGACTTGAATCTTACTTTGTGATTTACTAAAATTGTGCTGGATACTGTTGGAGAACAGTGAGTGAGCTAGGAAAATAGCTTGCTGGTATTAGCAGAGCACTATAGAAGTAGAAATTGACTGAAACTTAGATGTGGCTAAACTGTAAAGAATTTTCAATGCTAAGTTAAAGAATTTGGAATCTAGTGTTATGAAATAATTGAAAAAAAATTTTTTTTTTGATACCGGGGATTGAACCCCAGGGGTGCTTAACCACAAGCTGTATCCCCAAACCTATTTATTTATTTATTATTTTAATTTGTTCTAATTAGTTACATATGACAATATAATGCATTTTGACACATCATACATAAATGGAGTATAATTTCTCCATTTGGTCGTACATGATGTAGTTACATAGGTCATATAATCATGTATATACATAGGGTAATAATGTCCGATTCATTCTACTCTTATTCCCACCCCCATAATTCTCCCCCTATTTATTTTTTTATTTTGAGACAGGGTCTTGCTAAATTGCTTAGGGCCTCACTAATTTGCTGAGGCTAGCTTTGAACTTGAAGTCCTCCTTTCTCAGCCTCCCCGGCTGCTGGGATTATAGGCTTGTGTCACTGTACCTGGCTTGAAATGATTGAAAATATTAAGCAGAGGAATGACATCTCTGAAATGATTTTTTAGAAAGCCTTAAATCCAGTGTTGGTATGATTAATGATATGATTTGCAGAGAAGCTAGATATGAAATGTTTAAGTAGAGTGGTACCATGAAAGGATTACCAAAAGTTCTACTACTTTATTTTAGGAGGGATACATCTGCCACATTCCAGTCGGTTAATGGATCACCCCAAGCAGAACAACCTCCATTGGAATCTACAAGCAAAGAAGCCTTCTTTAGCAGAGTAGAAACATTTTCTATATCCTTTTTCAGTTCATGTAAGTTGTGCTTTCTACCTGTTCCTGAAATTGTTACTGCCTCAGGCCATTACACCACTTACTCTGATATTTTAACTTGGTAAGAACTTTTATAGGAAAAGTAACATCATAACATGGTATCAGCAAAAGGAATATTTGAGATTATCTGACCTGTTCTTTTTACAGAAGAAAAATGGGAGAGAAGGAAGAATAACTAATACTTGTGTAATGTGTTTTCAATAAATCACTACATTTGCTCTTCATCTTAATCCTGTGAAAATAGGTATTATGAGTATGATTATTATACATTTTACAGAGGAAACAATTAACAGTAGGTTATTTGGTTTTTTTGCTCTATCTCATTCATTTTAATAGTAGGATAGTATCTTGTAGTTTAGATACTTTGGTCTAAATAGTAATAACAATAACTAATAATAGTAAATGCATTTATCATTCCCCAGAGACCATGGAAGATTGACAGATATGATTATATAAAACTGCTAAACTCCTGAACCACAAGAGATAATATTAAAAAGGCTGCCCTTAGCCAAGAAAGTGTAAATTTAAGTATAAATAAGAATATTAACTAACAGTAGGTTATTTGACTTGCCCAAAATAGCCTTCTAGCAAATGGCAGAGCCAAGAGTATTATTTAATTTTTTAAAGACTACTACTATATTATCTCTTTCTAGATTTTCCTTTGTGTGTTAGTTCTCTGTTGTTACATAACGTATTGCTGTAAAACTTAGTGGCTTTGGGCTGAGGTTGTGGCTCAGTGGTAGGGTGCTTGCCTAGTACATGTGAGGCACTGGGTTTGATCCTCAGCACCACATAAAAATAAATAAATAAAATAAAGATACTGTGTCCATCTACAACTTAAAAAAGTAAAAACTAAGTGGCTTAAAACAACAAACGTTATCTCACAACTTATGTGGATTCAGAATCTAGGCAAGGCTTAGTTGAGTCTCTGGCTCAGGTTCTTACTGTGAGTACAATCAAGGTTACCTGAGTACAGTCATCTCAAGGCTAAGCTAGGAAACAATCCACTTCTACCTGTTCTCATAATTGTTAGCAGGGTTCATAGTCTTGTGGCTGTTGGACCAAGGGCTTCAGTTCTATGCTACCTGTCAACCAGAAACCACCTCTTGGTTCCTTGTTATTCAGTCCTCTCAGTAGGAACAGTTCATGACTTGGCAGCTGGTTTCCATGAGAATGAACAAACAGGAGAGCAAAATGGAAGCCACACTCATCTTTGTAAACTCATCTAAGAAGTGGATGCTCTGGGGCTGGGGCTGTAGCTCAGTGGTAGAGTGCTTGCCTAGCATATGTGAGGCACTGGGTTCGATCCTCAGCACCACATATAAATAATAATTGAATAAAATAAAGATCCATCAACAACTAAAAGAATATTTAAAAAAAAAAAAAAAAAAAAAAGAAGTGGATGCTCTGTTCCTATATATCTGTTGGTCACTCTGTAGGAATCATAAAGACAGAAGGTGGAAGAAATGGTGGTCCACTCCAGGTACTCCTTTTTTGATGACTTTGTTACTCCATATGCAAGGATCAAAAGACCCAGTTGGTATTTTTTAGAATTTTTTATTTTTAAAATTTTAAAATAGTTAGATTTGTCTCTATGTTTCCATGGAAGATTGGTTCCAGGGCCTCCTCAGATACCAAAAATTCACTGAAGCTTAAGTCCCTCATATAAAATGGCACAGTATTTGCATATAACCTATGCAACTTTAAGTCATCTTTATTTATAAAACTCTAATAACAGTTTAAGGAAATAGTTATGTAAATAGTTGTTATACTTTATTGGGTAGGGAATAATGACTAGAGAAAAGGTTATACGTGTTTAATACAAATGCCTTTTTTTTTTTTTTTAGTACTGGAGATTGAACCCAGGGACACTTTACCAATGAGCTACTTCCTCAACCCCTTTTTAAATTTTGAGATAGGTTCTCACTAAGTTGCTGAGGCTGGCATCAAACTTGAAATCTTCCTGCCTCACCCTGCCAAGTAGCTGGGATTACAGGCATTTGCCACTTCACCTAGTTCAAATGCCATTTATTTATTTATTTGTTTATTTTCATGCTGGGGCTCGAAACCAGGGGCACTTAACTACTGAGCAACATCCCCAGCCTTTTTTATTTTTTATTTTGAGACAGGGTCTTGCCAAGTTGGTTAGGGACTTGCTAAGTTGCTGAAGCTGGCCTCAAATTTGTGTCCTCGTGCCTCAGTCTCCTGAGTCACTGGGATTACAGGCATGCAATACTGTGCTCAGCTCAGATGCCATATTTTTAAAAAAGAATTTTTTTTTTTTGGTACCAGGGATTGAACTCAGGGGTATTCAACCACTGAGCCACATCCCCAGCCCTATTATGTATTTTATTTAGAGACAGGGTCTCACTGAGTTGCTCAGCGCCTTGCTGTTACTGAGGCTGGCTTTGAACTCATGATTCTCCTGTCTCAGCCTCCCAAAGTGCTGGGATTACAGGCGTGCACCACTGCACCCGGCTAAAAAGAATGTTTTTAATCCTCAGTTGGTTGAATATGTGGATATAGAACTTGAGAATACCAGGGGCTGACTATTCAGACTTACAAAAAGTTTGCAGAGGGGCTGGGGCTGTAGCTCAGTGGTAGAGCGCTTGCCTAGCATGCGTGAGGCACTGGGTTCGATCCTCAGCACCACATATAAAATAATAAATGAATAAAATAAAGGTCCATCAACAACTAAAAAAAATATTTAAAAAAAGTTTGCAGAGGTAATAAAGAATATTTTTTGATAAAATTTAAGCAAGTTTTTTTGAGTTGTTTGCAAATAATTTGTTAAAGTAATGTCTCATTACTCCCAAATAATTTCTACAAACAAGGACTTCTCCTACATAACCAGAATGTAACAATTAAAAACAGGAAATTAACATTGATAAGTTACTACCATCTAATCCTTAGACCCCAGGTTTATTTATTTATTTTTTATTGTTGTTTTCCTTTGTGATAGGGTCTCAATAGTTGTCCAGGCTGGCCTTAAACTTTGGATCCTCCTGCCTCAGCCTCCTGCGTTGTTGGGATTTTAGGTGTGCAATCATTGCACCTAGCATCCCAGTTTTTGCTTGGCTAAGTCACTTGTACTAATAATGGTTTTTGTAGCAAAAGGATCCAGCTGAGAATCACACATTGCATTTAGTTGTTGTTAGTCTCCTTGAACCTGGAACATTGCCAGTTTTTCCTTGAATTTCCTGATTTTGATACTTGTAAAGGTTTGGGCCAGTTATTTTGTAGAGTATATCTGAATTCACATTTGTCTGATATTTCTTTGTGATTATATTGAATTATGTAGGAGAGTCATGAAGTGATGGTGTGTTCTCATTGCACCCTGTCAAGTGGCACATGATGAAGGTTTATCCCATTAGGTGGTGATCACTTTAATCACTTGATTAAAGGAGTATTCGTGATACTTTTCCATTGTAAAAGAACTCCTTTGTAATTGAAAAATGTGTCGTGGAGAGGTTCTTTGAAACTATGTAAATATCCCATTCCTCTTCAAACTTTTTATTTGGACTCATGGTTTCCTTTTTTATTTAGTGGGTTATAATCTATTACAATCATTTTATATTTTGATGTTCTAATTGTCTTGCGTTTGGTCAGTGGAATCCCTTTCAGAACAGCTTTTGTGTCCTTTGGCATGCCCTCTGTAATTGTTTTCTCTCTTCATTACCTTCTTGGGTAAGAAATAGTTTTAAATTTTTTGTTCCTATAGTGCTCAGAATCAAACCCAGGGCCTAGCACAGGCAAGAGCTCTACCACTGAGACAAAATTTTTTTACTGTTATTTTTGGTGATATTGGAGATCAAACCAGGAGTGCTTTACACTGAGCTATATCTCTGGCCCTTTTTTTAAATTTTGAGACCCGGTCTTGTTAAATTGTTGAGGGTTGGCTCAAAATTAGAATCTTCCTGCCTCAGCCTCCCCAGCTGCACAATGAACTCTCTCTGTCTCTCTCCTTTTTTTTTTTTTTTTTTAGAGGGGTTGGGGATTGAACCCAAGGGTGATCTACCACTGAGCCACATCCTCAGCCCTTTTTATTTATTGATTTATTTATTATTATTATTTTTTTTTGGTACCAGGGATTGAACCCAGGGGCACTTAAAAATGAGCCACATCCCTAGCCTTTATTTATTTATTTATTTTTTTTAGTTGTAGATGGACACAAATATCTTTATTTTATTTATTTATTTTTATGTGGTGCTGAGGATCAAACGCAGTGCCTCATGCTTGCGAGGCAAGCACTCTACAGCTGAGCTACAATCCCAGCCCCCAGCCCTAGTCTTTCTATCTTTTTTTTTTTTTTTTTTTTTTTTGGCACCAGAGACTGAACTCAGGGGCACTCCACCACTGAGCCACATCCCCAGCCCTATTTTGTGTTTTATGTAGAGACAGGGTCTCACTGAGTTGCTTAGTGCCTCGCCATTGCTGAGGCTGGCTTTGAACTCGCGATCCTCCTGTCTCAGCCTCCCTAAGTGCTGGGATTACAAGCGTGAGCCACCGCGCCCGGCTTCTATCTTTTATTTTGAGATAGTCTTGCTAAGTTGCTTAGGGCCTTGCTGAATTGCTACTGTGGCTTTGAATTTGCAATCCTCCTGCCTCAGCCTCCTAAGTCACTAGGATTACAGGCATGTGCCACTGTGCCCAACTCCCTTTTTTTATTTTTAAAGTAATGGAGATTGAACTCAGGGGCACTTGACCACTGAGCCGCATCCCCAGCCCTATTTTGTGTTTTATGTAGAGACAGGGTCTCACTGAGTTGCTTAGCACCTTGCCATTGCTGAGGCTGGCTTTGAACTCGCGATTCTCCCAAGTCCCTTTTTATGGTTCACTTTGAAACACTAATTGCTGAGGCTGGCCTCAAATTTGCAGTCCTTCTTCCTCAGCCTAAGTGGTACCAAGTGTGTACCACTGTGCCTGGCTGCACAATGAATATTTTAAAATGTTGTAACATTTACAGATGTGCTGATGTTTCATTTTGATTTTGTTTATTGTTTTGGGATTTTTTGGTTTTGTGGTTTTTTGGTACTAGGGATTGAATCTAGGGGCACTTTACCATTGAGCTACATCCCCAGCCCTCTTTAGTTTTCATTTTGAGATGGGATCTTGCTGAATTGTTGAGGCTGGCCTCAAATTTATGATCCTCCTGCCTCAACCTCCTGTGTCACTGGGATCATAGACATATACCATCACACCCAGCCTGGGAGGAGAAATTCTAGGCTCATCTTGTAGCCTAGATGAGGCTTGCCCCATCCTCATAATTCACCATTTCTCCAAAGAGCCTTGTTCCTTTTCAGTGGAGAATATTTAAAAGCCAAGCTCTGGGGTATGCAATGTGAACTGGTAGTGCACATGCGTGTGCGCACGCTCTCTCTCATGTACATTCACAAATATTCAGTCGACTCTCAGTATCTGTGGGAGATTGGCTCCAGAACTCCCCCCTTGTACACCAAAATCCTTGGATGTTCAAATACCTTATAGAAAATGGCTTTTACATGACCTGTACATATCCTCCATGTACTTTAAATCATCTCTAGATTACTTGCAATATCTCATGCAATGTAAATGCTATGTAAATAGTTGTTATATTCCAAGTTTAGGGAATATTGACAAGAAAAAGTTTTTACATGTTCTTTTTTTTTTCTTTTTGAGTGTTCTGAGGATGAAACCCAGGACCTCATGCATGCTAGGCAAGCACTTTACCACTGAACTATAGTCCCAGTCCCCAGATGCAGTTTTTAAAAATATATATTTTAAATCCACCGTTGGTTGAATTTGCAGATGTGGATCCCACAGAAAAGGAGAGCTAGCCAGGCGCAGTGGTGCACACCTGTAATCCCAGCACTTTGGGAGGCTGAGACAGGAGAGTCGCGAGTTCAGCAACAGCAAGGCACTAAGCAACTCAGTGAGACCCTTTCTCTACATAAACACAAAATAGAGCTGGGGATGTGACTCAGTGGTGGAGTACCCCTGAGTTCAATCCTCAGTACTGAAAAAAAAAAGGAAAAAAAAAAAAGAAAGGGAGAGCTGACTGTATAACTGTGTACCTCCTATTTAAGTGCTACACTACAGGATTTATTCTAATTTTCTCCCTATCCACATTTACCCCTTCTTTAGTCAACGTTTGTGAGACCTAATTCCTTTTTTTTGGTACCGGAGATTGAAATCGAGTACTCAACCACTGAGCCACATCCCCAGCCCTATTTTGTGTTTTATGTAGAGACAGGATTTCACTGAGTTGCTTAGTGCCTCAGCATTGCTGAGGCTGGCTTTGAACTCATGAGTCTCCTGCTTCAGTCTCCCAAAGTGCTGGGATTACAGGCGTGCCCCACCACGCCCAGCCTAATTCCTTTTATCCTGGTTATAGTTACTACTTTGATCAGTCTTCCTGTGTGCACTTAATTGCTATACTAACATATCCTTCCTGCATGAATGCCCTTTTTAGCTCATTCAGGCTCTAGCTCTCTGCACTAAGCTGCCCATGTGAATGCCTTTCATACCTTGCTCGGTTTCAGCATCTCAACATGGGCCATCCATCTTTGTGGACACCCTTTTCACCCCATTTGGGTTCTGCTACCTGGTGCTGAGCTGCCTCTTTACATCCTGGCTCACACATCTTCCTTATTCCCCATCTAATACTTTAAGATGAAATTGCTCAGGAAAGGGAAGGTATTTTTAATCATTTTTTATAGTTGTTTCTTGCATTCAATTCTTATTTTGATATAGTACTTAGATCTATTTCTTTTTGGTTCTCATAGGCTATAAATTGATCACCATTTGTGATGTGATTCAGTTAATCAAGTTAAGTGATTTGATAACTAGATAATCCCAGTTCTTTTACCATTTATATCTAAATTGTTTTTCTAGTCTTTATTCATTCTTTTGCTGATATTCAAATGTTTTCAAATGCTCATATCATGCTAGACATGGTGGTTCATGCCTATAATACCAGCTACTACGAAAACTGAAGCAGGAGGAGCTGGATACCGTTACATGCCTGTGATTCCAGTGGCTTTGGAGACTGAGGCAAGAGAATCATAAGTTTGAGGCCAATCTCAGCAACTTAGCGAGACCCGGCTAATAAAAATTTAAAAGGGCTGGTGCTGTAGCTCAGTAGTAAGGTGTCTGGGTTCAACCCCCAGCATAGGGAAAAAAAAGAAGAAGAAAGGTCAAGACCAGCCTGGGCAACATAGCAAAACCCTATCCAAAAAAAAAAAAAAAAATCCTAAACTTCTTATAAAAATATAGAACTTTCCTGCCTTATTTTATGCTTTATTTTTTTTTTCCTGGTACTCAAATAAGGGATGTCTAGAAAAGATCTATAAAATTGAATGTTGAATATTAAGGATCAATAAATGTTTAAAGACTTACATAAGCTTGGCTATTTAACACATGTACTCTGAATAAAATGGATTTGATAACCCTCAAAACATATATGTTTGGGGCTGGGGTTGTAGCTCAGTGGTAGAGCCCTTGCCTATCCCGTGTGAGGCACTGGGTTTGATCCTTAGCACCACATAAAAATAAACAAAATAAGGGTATTGTGTCCATCTACAACTAAAAAAAGATTTAAAAAGAAAAACAGATATGGTCATATGCACCTATTTAGTACATAACAGTTAAATTTGGGGCGGGGGGGAATGAGGATATTATTATTTTTAACACCTTTATTCTTTGGAAAGTAAAGGTAGATTGCTACAGTAGGGAGAGCATAGACAAGTTGCAGAAGATATTTCTGCCTTTTTGACTTTGCGCATCCCTCCCTTGTTCTTAATGCTTTCACTAGTGTTTTTAAGTTCTAAGTATTTTATTTTTTTTTAAATTTTTTTAGTTGTTGATGGATCTTTATTTTATTCATTTATTATTTATATGTGGTGCTGAGGATCGAACCCAGTGCCTCATGCATGCTAGGCAAGCACTCTACCACTGAGCTACAGCCCCAGCCCCGAGTTCTAAGTATTTTAGATTAAATGAAAATGAATGGCTTCTATATTCCATCCCACAATCAGTAATAAAAGAAACTTTTTTTTTTTAAAACAACCTTTATTTTATTTATGTATGTATTTTGTATGTGGTGCTGAGGATTGAACCCAGCACCTCACGCGTGCAAGGCAAGTGCTCTACCACTGAGTGACAACCCCAGCCCCGAAACTTTTTTTTTTTTTTGAGACACTGTCTTGGCTATGTTTGTTGCCTAGGATAGTCTCAGCCTCCTGAACAGTTAGGAATATGGGTAAGCTAGAAAACCTTTGAATCACATAAAATACAGAGGCTTCCTTTGCTTTTTACTCAAATGACTTTCATTCTGCAAAGCATGTGTCTGCTTGAAAAATGGTCTTTACTGGGCTGGGGTGCTTGCCTAGCATGTATGAGGCACTGGTTTCAATTCTCAGCACTACATATAAACAAATAAAATAAAGGTCCATTGACAACTAAAAAAATATTTTTAAAAAAATGGTCTTTACCATTTGTATTACTGCTTTTCACCTTTATTTGTGTGTTTATTCTTATATGAATTAAGAATGAGTTAGTTTTACTTCTGATTTATTCATTTTAATATGCTTGCAGTGTTGTTTTTCTTAACATGAATACTCTTTGAAATGGGCAGGGAAGCCCCTTGAGCTCTCTCCACTTGTCTGTGCAAAATATGGTTGGGTCACAGTTGATTGTGATATGCTCAAGTGTTCCAGCTGTCAAGCTTTTCTCTGTGCCAGTTTACAGCCAGCTTTTGATTTTGACAGATGTAAGTATAAAGCACGGATTATGCTTTCCTCTACTTTTAAAGATATACTAGGTTTTCCCTGGGTTTGCGGGGGCGGGGGGGTTGTCACTTTGAGCAAAGAATGTGCTCCACCATTTATAATGAGGTGCATTTGCAATTGCCTTCACCCTAATTCTTAGCTTCATTCATTACATTTTTTTTCTTTAAGCTACTCTAGAGTGGACTTGAATCTTGAATTCATGTATTCTATGTAGCTGATGGCAGTCTGTTTACTTTTTGATTTGAAAATTTGAACTTTTAGACAAAGTACTTTCTGAAGTCTCACACTTTGGAATACCCAGCCTTATAAGTTAAGTGATATATCTTTTTTGGTGATTTTAGGATATAGGTTTAGAGCTTGTTTCATAGAAAATGTTAAGATGAAATATTGCTACTATTTTTGTGTATTTTTAAATTATCTTAGTTATTTTCATTTGTAGTTGTATTTGTTCTCTTTAAGGCTATTGGGTATTGAATCTGCATAGTGTTTTTTAAGGCATTGATCCCTGTGTGGATTTCAGATAAGGAACGATGTGCTGAGCTGAAGAAATCTTTGTGTACTGCCCATGAAAAGTTCTGTTTTTGGCCAGACAGTCCCTCTCCAGGTACTTGTTTCTGAGAATTCTCATTTACCATATCTTCTGGGTCATTTCTAGTGTTGTCCTTGTGTGTGTGTGTGTGTGTGTGTGTGAAAGAGAGAGAGAGAGAGAGAGAGAGAGAGAGAGAGAGAAACCTAATCTTTGAACTTTCTTTTTCTTCTTTTGTGCTTTTCAAGAACTTGTATTCATTTGTTATTTATTTTATTAAGTGCATTTGTTGTGCCAATGGCTTAGCCATGTCTATACATTATCCCATTTAATCTTCATAGAGCCTAGGGTGTAGATATCATCAACCCACCTTTTTTAGTTGAGGAAACTAAGAATCAGAGGTCCTAAAACAAACTAAAGAGAACAATAACTATGATTTTATCTGATTCCAAACTCTTTGCTTTTCCCATATACTGAGTAGCTCCAGAGTCTACCAAGTCTTCTTTAGAGGTAAACACATATTGGTTGTTACAGAGGGCTTACAGGACCCCAAGTAAGAGTGCTCCAAGTCTAGTTTATTACATTAAAGCGGTACACTGTTACAGCAGCACTGAAGAAAGCATAGCATCGCAGCTAAGGCTGCCTGAACAAGGGATGTGGAGTGGCCAGGTCCTGGTTCTCTTTCCTCTTTGTGTAAGGGCCATGGCAGGACAGTCTCTCTTGAATCAGGAACCACTGATGTGTGCACAGAGTGCTTTATAATAAGCCAAACATGCAGTATCAACTGGGATTTTGAAATATTTTGTTGTTTAAGCAGGTATGTTTCTGCTAAGTAAATCACTTCAACAGCAGAGCCCTCTGGTGGGGAATCTCACCAAGAGCAGAACAAAATTTTTCAGACCCATATTTACAAAGCAACACTGTTCATCCACTTTTGTCATTCCTTGACCACAAAACAGTGCGGTGTAGATGTATTTTTTATTTCAGGAAGACAACTCAGGCTAATTCCAGGGTTACTCATGGCCAGGAATATTCCATGAATGAGCCGGGCGTGGTGGCGCAAGCCTGTAATCCCAGCACTTAGGGAGGCTGAGACAGGAGAATCGCGAGTTCAAAGCCAGCCTCAGCAACAGCGAGGTGCTAAGCAACTCAGTGAGACCCTGTCCCCACATAAAACACAAAATAGGACTGGAGATGTGGCTCAGTGGTCAAGTGCCCCTGAGTTCAATCTCCAATACCAAAAAAAAAAAAAGTCATTCCATGAGTGACTAAGAGGATAAAATAGATTGAAAGTGACTATGGATTGCAATCTACCTCTGATGATATTTTTGAAATGAAGCTGATGTATGACAAAGATTTCCTACTGTTGGCCTAAATTATTGTTAAGTATAACACAGCTCAGTCCTTTGAGGACTTGTCCTTTGCACTGAGTTTTAAGTTTTTAGGGTCTGCCCAGGACTATGTTGGTGGCTGCCAACTCTTGTAACTGCACATTGCTTTCTTGATCCCACTCACAACTTCACTATCTTGAAGACTTCTAATTCCTACCTGGACTTCTCTTTTGAACTTGACTCATATTTTCAAGTATCCTCTAATTTTTTCTGCTTATTATTATAGGTACCTGGAACTCAATTTATAGAAAGCTGAACTCTTGTCATATACTGAAAGCTTTGCCCAGCTCAGTAAATGGCACTGACCTCTCCATCCATTTGTTCTAAACCTGGAAGTCACTTTTAGCCACCCTTTTCTATCATCATTTATTGTGTCCTATCCATTCTTCTTCCTAAGTAGGTCTCAGATATAATTTTTCAATTACACCATTCCTTTTTTGGTTCTTTAACATTAAAGGGATTTTTATGTGGAGAAAGGAGTATGCACAACTATTTATGTTATAATTCCTAAATTTACTAAGCATACCTATTAATTTTAAGATAACTTTTTTCTAGTAATTACACAGTTGCTTTAAATATTTAAATGACAGTTACTAACTTACTAGGACTGATTATTTTGAATATGTTCCAACACTTTATACACAAAATATACAAATACATTAATTATGAAACATATTTAAGCTCATATTAAGACATTTTCATGATGGGTTTCATTTCTTCTCTGTTTGTTCTTTTACCTTCATAAGGTTTTACTGTTACTTTCTTAGTATTGTAGCAGTCACACCAAACACTAAATTAGAAAATGACCAGAAAGGCCTTGGGACCTGGTTTCTTCTCCCAGATTTTGCCAAACCTAAGCCACTGGTCATCAGAACATGTGCCTTTTTATTGTTAAACCTTACTAGATGATTTTAAAGTCCATATCTTTTCCTTTGATTTTAATTTTAATTTTTTGTAGTGCTAGAGATTAAGCCCAGAGTCTCACACATGCTAGGTGAGCACTCTACCTTTGAGTCACACTCCAGCCTGTAACCTGATGTTCTTAGTAATTCTTCTTAAATTTATGGTGCTGGGTGCGTTGGCACATACCTATAATCCCAGGTATTCAGGATCATGAGGCAAGAGGATTACAAGTTCCAGGCCAGTCAGGGCAATTTTGCAAGACCTTATTTCAAAATAAAATAAAAAGGACTGGGGATGTAGCTCAGTGGTAGAGCACTTGCCTAGAATATGGGAAACTCTGTGTTCAATCCCTAGTATCACAAAATGAATAAATAAATTTAATTAATTGATGGCATGTATTTTGGCTTATATGGTTATAGTTGTTCATTAGTATCCATGAAAGATTAGTTCTAAAACTCCCTTTGAAGCCAGGCTCATTGGTGCACGCCTGCAATCCCAGCACTTTGGGAGGCTGAGACAGGAGGATCGCAAGTTCAAAGCCAGCCTCAGCAACAGCAACACAGTGAGACCCTATCTCTACATAAAACACAAAATAGGGCTGGGGATGTAGCTCAGTGGTCGAGTACCCCTGAGTTCAATCCCAGTACCAATAATAAATAAATAAATAAAACTCCCTTTGATACCAAAACCTGCAGATCCCCAAGGCCTTTATATAAAATGGCATAGTATCTGTATATAACCTACATACATCTTCCTATATAACTTAAATCATCTCTAGATTACTTATGTTACCTAATACAATGTAAATCCTGTATCAAATAGTTATTATAAAAAGTCTGTACCTGTTCAGTACAGATACATTTTTTGTAGTTAGTTGAATCTTAGATATGAACCCATGGATTTCAAGGACTGACTATATTTGCAACCACTTTAAATAATTTGATTTCATCACCCCTGAATGTAGAAAGTACCACTTTCAGTAATTCAGCCTAGAGTGTTTGCCTAGCACATCGTGCAAGGCCCTAGGTTCAATTCCCAGTACCAGGAAAATATATATATTTGTTTTAACTTTTTTTTTTTTTTTTGGTACTGGAGATTGAACTCAGGGGCACTTGACCACTGAGCCACATCCCCAGCCCTATTTTGTGTTTTATGTAGGGACAGGGTCTCACTGAGTTGCTTAGCACCTCGCTGTTGCTGAGGCTGGCTTTGAACTCGCGATTCTCCTGTCTCAGCTTCCCTAAGTGCTGGGATTACAGGCTTGCGCCACCACGCCCGGCTTTGTTTTAATTTTTTAACTTTTAAAATAAATTCTAAAATTTTGGAATTTTACAAATATAGACAAAAATATCTACCCCTTCGTCCCACATAATGCCAACATTTTGCTATCTTTGCTTCAAACCATGCCTCCTTGCTTTTGTGTGTGTGTATGTGTGTGTTTTTTGTGTGTGGGGGGGTTGTGTTTGTTTTTGTGGTGCTGAGGATTGAACCCAATGGCACTCTACCACAGAGCTATACCCCTGGCCTTTTTTATTTTTTCTTTTGAGACTGGGCCTCGCACAGTTGCCCAGACTCACCTCAAACTTGTGATCTTCCTTCTCATCTTTCCAAGTCATTAGGATTACAGGCCTGTGCCACCACATTGCCAGCCCGTCTAGTAAATGTTTTATCTCAGTTATTATACTTTCTAACTTCCCAAGTTTTTAATTTTTTCTCTTTATCAATATTCTCTATTTAGTAAGATATCCTCATATTTTCCTTTAGTTTTTTGAATGTTTTAAATTTTTCTAGTAAATCCTGTGTCTAGGCTTTCTTAGTGGCAGGATTTTTTTTTTTTTTAAATATTTTTTTTTTTTTTTTTTAGTTGTAGATGGACACAATGTCTTTATTTTATTGCTTTGTACGTGGTGCTGAGGATTGAACCCAGGGCCTCACGCATGCAAGGCAAGCGCTCTACCGCTGAGCTACAATCCCAGCCCTAGTGGCAGGATTTTTTAGCTACTTTTTTTTCCTGTTACATTCATACGATCTTGTCTCTTTACACCTATGTTTCATAATAATGTGTCAGCTTTGGAAATCTACCCCACCATCACCAGTTTTTGTTGTTATTATTTATTGTTTAGTTGATTTTCCTGAGCTGATTCTGTAAAATCCATCTTTAGTCAAAGATGTCACTGAAGTCTCTGCTTGGTTAGATGATGATTTGTACAGAGATTTCCTTAAATGCCTACAAACAAGTCCCCCAGTCTTTGCCAAGGAACTCTATGCATTGGGCACCAGTGGTCAATCAGGCAATTTGCAAGTCTGCATTAGCTTTCACTTCCTGATTGCACAGAGCTTCCAAGTCAGCCAGAGACGAGAGTTTGGGGCCTTCTCAGGTCTTTCCTGAGCTTGTGTACAGCCCTACACATTCATATATCCCAGATTCCAAGGAGTGTGTCAAAGCTTTTCAAACCCTCCTATGGACATCTCAGTTCCCAGTTTTTCATTTTAAGGTTTGTGGTCCATTTGTTGCTTGCCCCTAACTGTTTTATGTTTTAGCTACCTCAGTTTAACTATGGTGCTAAATAATTGCTTAAAAAACTATTATTGAAAACCTTTCTCAGGAAAAGAAGGCTTCCCATATGCTGGACAAGTGCTCTACCACTGATCTCACCGAGCCAATATGATTTTCCATGCACTGTCAAACAGATAAGATAATGACAGTTCTCTAGGATGGGGCTTTGGAGGAGCCAGCTCCCCAATGTCCTCTTCCATGGCTGTTAAGCTGCTGGTTTGCACCATGATTGTGGGACTCTTGGTTTTCAGGGTTGAGGAAAGAAGGATGGAAACAACAGAAGTTAAAATGCCACGAAGTTCATTTTCCAAGTTGACTGGAGTCTTTATTCTTACCAAGATTCAGCCATTTTTCTTGAATAAACATTTCCAAGATTATTACAAGATTTTGGTTAAATTTGAGAAAGTTGGTTTTTACAATTTTTGCCAATATTCTTATTGTTTTTATAGAAGACAGGATTTTCAGAGGTTCTCAGTCCACCATTCCCACAAACGACATACTACACAAAAGCAAAAAATATATCAGTGCTCTCCTACTTACTAAAATTAATTTTAAAAATTAACAATTAGCTAGGTGCAGTGGTGCATACATGTCATTCCAGCTACTTGGGGAAGCTAAGGCAGGAGGATCACAAATTCTGGGTTACTTGGTTAGACCTTGTCTCCTGGGGATATAGCTCAGTGGTAGAGCCACTTGCCTAGTTTGTGCAGTGCCCTTAGTTCAGCCATCATACTGCAAAAAAAAATTATTATTACTCTTTTATGCTTGTTTGTATTATATTTGTTTGCATATCATTAAGAATTCATAGCCTTTCAAAAGCATTTTATTTAAATTAATTTTAAGTTATTTGAGTTTCAGGGTATTCACAGCTGGACTAATGGATTGATTTCCTTTAAACTGGCTCTTCTGTACTTTCAACATTGTCTCTAACATTCTTGAAAGCATTCTTGTTTGGCAGCAACAAATTGCTATTCTGGATACAACTTGATTTATTTTCCCTACCCTACAATGTGAAATCAGCAGCTCTCTCAAGAGACTGATCCTTTTAATAGTATTAGAATAATATTAGAGACTACAATCTGATCGCTAGTGATGCATATAAATGGTGGGCAGAAGTGCTACTGTTACTGCTCTTGAGCTTCTAGTAACAACGGGAAAAGAGATTTTTCTTTAATAGGTTATTGAAATAGAATTGATATAAAATAAACTAAAATACTTGGAGATATAATTTGGTAAGTTTTAAGATATGACATATATGTGCACCCTTGAAACCATCACTGCTAATTTTTTTTTTTTTTGGTACTGGGGATTGAACTCAGGGGCACTCGACCACTGAGCCACATCCCCAGCCCTATTTTGTGTTTTATGTAGAGACAGGGCCTCACTGAGTTGCTTAGCGCCTTGCTGCTGCATGCGCCACCGTGCCCATTTTTGGGTTTTGGGTTTTTGTTTTTTTTGGTGGTGCTGGGGATTTAACCTGGAGCCTTGTAAATGCTCAGCAGGTGCTCTACCATGGAACTACATCCCTAGCTGCTTTAAAGATAAGTTTAGGATGATGTGTTCTCTTTTCATTTTTCCTACGAAATCTATCTCTCTCGTGTGTGTGTGTGTGTGTGTGTGTGTGTGTGTGTGTTACTGGGGATTGAACCCAGGGTCACTACCACTGAGCTACATCCCTATCCCTTTTTATTTTTCATTTGAGACAGATCTCACTGAGTTGCCTAGGTTTACCCCAAACTTGTGATCCTCCTGCCTCGGCCTTCTAGTCGCTCGGATTACAGGCATGGCCACCATGACTAGTCAAAATGTATTTTCATTCTTCATCAGAGCTGATTCATTATGCTTCCTACTAATCATTCTAGGCCAAATAGCCTAGTCTCTATAGGAATTACCTCATCAAGGCCATTCTGCCCTCAACATTTGCATTTGCCAGTGTACCAGATGTCCATAGATGAAGATGGTAATAGTGTTTACATGCAGGTTTTTTTCCTTCCTTGCTCACAGTAAGTTATCTAACAATTTGGTAGTTGTTTTAAAAGGCTGGTTCTCTAAGTTCTGTCACCTATTCAAGCCTTCGTGTTTTTTTATTTTGTATACTAATATCATCTTCCTATTTACTTTTTCCACAGATCGATTTGGGATGTTACCATTAGATGAGCCTGCTGTTCTTATTAGTGAATTCCTGGATCGATTTCAAAACCTTTGTCACTTAGACCTCCAGCTTCCTTCCCTGAGGCCAGAGGACTTGAAAACTATGGTGAGTTTTTCTTGGCTAGGTTTTAGTGACCTCCAGTTGTCCCCAGCATTTGTTTTTTTAATATATTTTTTAGTTGTAGATGGACACAATGCCTTTATTTATTTTTATGTGGTGCTGAGGATTGAACCTAGTGCCTCATATGTACTAGGCAAGCGCAATCTAAGCCCTGTCACCAGCATTTGTACATGAAACATGTCTTTTAATGACAAAAAGGTGCAGATTGTTAGGAAGAGAACTATTTATTCATCCCTCATCTGACCTTTTTCAATTTCAACCAGAAAGGTGACTATTGAGGGTTGAAGTAAATAGGTTCCATTTAATTCTTAGGTATGATTCTCCAATTAATTAACTAATGGCATAATTAATTTTATCTTGATTAGTTACTTATATTGTTTAACAGAAGACACTGACATATAGCTGCATATCATTTATTGCGTATTATTTTCCATAGTGCTAGAGGCCAAGTTTTAAACTCCTCCTGTAAAGAGAAGTGTTGAAGTGCTCTGGCCCATCTGTACTTTGAAATTCCATATTTACTATCACATTTCATCATCCTGTTAATACTGTGAGGAAAAGTTATATTATACGAAATAGCAGCTTATTTTAGTCAGCTAATTTGCTGCTGTAACTAAAGGACCCGACCAGAAAAACTGTAGAAGAGGAAAAGCTTATTTGAGTGCTCACGGTTTCAGAGGTCTTGGTCCATAGAAGGCTGGCTTCATTCCTCGGGACTCAAGGTGAGACTGAACATCATGGCAGAAGAGTGTGGCAGAGGGCACCAGCTCATATGATGATCAGGAAGCAAAGAGAGACTCCATTCTCGAGATACAAAATACATACCCCATAGCCACACCCCCAGAGAATCACTTCCTCCAGCCACACCCCACCTGTGCCCAGTCACCACTCAGTTAATCCCATCATTAATTAATCCCATTAATTCACTGATTAGATCTAGGTTATAGCCCAATCATTTCTCCAAACTTTGCATTGTCTCACATGTGAGTTTTTGGGGACACCTCACATCCAAACAATGCAGCTGATTATTTTGCTTCTTCAAGTTGAGAGACTGGTATGGCTTTTAGCACCAATCTATTGATTTCCTGAAGCCTATTAGAAAGTCACCCTGTCCCTGGCTAAGACAAATTTTTTCCATATCCTGTCATAGTTCTTTATTATTATTAGAGCAAAAATCAAGGCTGGCAACATCTGTTGTTCTGTCAGAAGTAAACTCAGTGTCAAACTAAGACATAAACAGTAATCTGTTTTCATTATTTAGGTTTGAATTTCACAAATTTCAGAGAAAAATCTATAATTGGTAAATTGAAAACAATTTAATACTAAAAAAAGAACTGATAGTTCTAAGAAAATTGCCTCCTTTCTCTATAAGTAGGTTCAGGGCAATAAAAAAAGCTTCTGTGTGAGCTGGGAATGGTAACACATACCTATAATCCCAGGGATTTAGAAAGCTGCTGCAGGAGGATTGGAAACTAGAGGGCAACCTAGTGAGACCCTGTCTCGAAATAAAACATAAGAAGGGCTGGGAATGTGGCTCACTGGTAGAACACCTCTGGGTTCAATCCCTAGGACCATAGAGGAAAAACAAAGCTTCTGTGTAATTCCTTATCCCTGCCCTATGAGGCCAGTGTCTTCATATTTATCATTTTTTTTCCTGATTTTTGCCTTGTACCATCTAGGTATATCATTGTGAATAATTTTTCTTGGTATAATGGTTGAAACTTGAAGGTTTTTATCTTGGTTCCTTTGTAGTGCTTGACAGAAGACAAGATCAGTCTTCTGCTACACCTGCTTGAAGATGAAATTGATCATCGAACTGAAGAGAGAAAAACTCCAAGCAAATTAGGCTCCGACATCCAAGTCCATATCACTGCTTGTGTTCTCTCTTTGTGTGGCTGGGCATGTAGGTCAGTCAGCAAATTTTGCCTGAGGGCATGGGCTGTGACAATGACATACACCCATCATTCACTAATAGTATTTGGAAATCACATGATGTTTCCAGTGAGAAAATAAACAAAGAGAAAATTGAGAAAAGGAATGGGTGGGGGGGGAGATAACAAGAATTAGTAACAAACAGAATTAGAACTTGGGAATTCTTGGTGTTCATACCTGAACTTTGTTTCTTGCATTTTAACTGTCCAGGTGTGTTCCTATAAGCAGTGAAGCTCCTTTTTTTTATTTTTCAGTTGTTGATGGATCTTTTATTTTATTCATGTATTATTTATATGTGGTGCTGAGGATCAAACCCAGTGCCTCATGCGTGCTAGGCAAGCACGCTACCACTGAGCTACAGCCCCAGCCCCAGTGAAGCTCCTTTTTGAAAATAGAAAATAACCTATTTTTAGAAAGAAAGAAAAGCAATGTGATTGATTAAAAACTACCAGAGATAAGGACAGGGGTATAACTTGATAGAGCACTTTCCTAGCATGTGAAAAGCCCTGGATTCAGTCCCCAGCACCCCCCAAATTTTTAAAAATACCAGAGGAAACACAAGTTGGCATCCCCTGGCCTCATGTTGATGTTTTTAGTATTCTAACTGCTCAGTTTGGCAAAAACACACTCTGAGATAGAAGATTGTTGAAACTAAACTTTTTTTGCCCCCCAGTGGGAACTGAAGTTAGGCGGGGCCTCACACATGCTGGGTGAGTGCTCTGCCACTGAGCTACATCCCTTTTTATTTTTGAGACAAGGTTTTAACAAGTTCCTGAGACTGGCCTGGAACTCGCAGTCCTTCTGCCTTATCCTCCCAGATTGCTGAGATTACCGGCATGCACCACCATGCCTGGCTTGATTTACCTTCGATATGCTTTCTTTGGTAAATTAGGAAAGAGTTGACGGGTAAATTTTATAAAACCTACTTCCAACGTAGCCTTGCCATAGAGAACACACCGAGGAGACCCATAGACCTTTCTGTAGGAAATAATGTGAGAGCTGATAGAGAGACATGGAAAGATGATTGTCCTCAGGTCCGAGGATGGAGCTCTGTAAGGACATGGTTTCCAGTTCCCTGGACCACTGAGATCCATTTGATGAGATGAACCATACTCATAGGTCATTACACTTGGTCCCATAGAGTGTTATTCTTCAGAAAGACTCACTTTGTTTTCCACTCCTTCCTAGTTCTGCTTTGGAACCCATGCAGCTCTCCCTGATAACATGTTCACAGTGTATGAGGAAGGTGGGGCTCTGGGGCTTCCAGCAGATCGAGTCATCCATGACTGACCTGGACACATCCTTTGGCCTGACCAACTCTCCAGTCCCAGGCCCTGAGGGTCGTCCAGAGCGCTTTCCTCTGGTACCTGAATCGCCTCGGAGGATGATGACCCGGAGCCAGGATGCCACGTTTTCCCCAGGCTCAGAGCAGGTATTAACTTAGCTTGTTTGAGGTGGACGTTTTAATGACATTGTTGCCAAAAGTGTTGGTGGTGGAAAGTGGAAAATTGGTGAGTAGATTTCACTTCTGGCCATATTGTTTAGACTATCATGTCATTTTTCTGTTCAACAATTGAGAAGCTAAATTTGTTATAGGACTTCAGTAAAGAAATATGGTATTCTTACAAGAGTGTAGTTATGTAAGCAATTCAGAAACTGAATTTTTTTTGTGTGTGTGTAGTACTGGGGATTGAACCCAGGTTGTACCATTGAGCTTTATCTCTGGCTTTTTTTTTGAAATTTTGAGATAGGATCTTGCTAAGTTGCTGAGGCTAGCCTTAAATTTACAATCTTCTTGCCTCAGCCTCCGAAGTCTAAATACCTGGGATTAGAAGGGTGTGTCACTGTGCCTGGCAGAAACTAAATTTTTATTCATTTATTTGTAATTCTAGGAATTGAACCTAGGAGCACTCTACCATGAAGTCACATTCCCTTTTGTTAATTTTTTTTTTTTTTTGGTGACATGATTTGGCTAAGTTGCTCAGGCTGACCTTGAACTTGTGATTCTCCTGCCTCGGCTTCCCAAGTCACTGGGATTATAGGCTTGTGTCACTGCACCATGCTCCAAATCTTTTTTTAATAATGTTTTATTTGTACTGGGGAATTGAACCCTGGGACTCTTTACCACTGAGCTACATCCCCAGCCCCCCAGCCCCCTTTTTTTGATACAGGATCTCAATTGCTTACTGCTTTGCTAAATTGCTATGACTGGCCTCAAACTTGGAATCCTCCTGCCTCAGTCTCCCTAGTGACTGGGATCACAGTCATGTGTAACTGCAGACAGCTTAAATTATTTCCAATGTACCAATTAAGGATTTTCTCTGGCCGGGCATGGTGGCATACGCCTATAATCCTAGCACTTTGGGAAGCTGAGATAGGAGAATCGTGAGTTCAAAGCCAGCCTCAGCAAGGGCGAGGCGCTAAGCAACTCAGTGAGACCCTGTCTCTACATAAAACACAAAATAGGGCTGGGGATGTGGCTCAGTGGTCGAGTGCCCCTGAGTTCAATCCCCAGTACCAAAAAAAAATATTTTCTCTGAAACCTGTGTCCAGCTCACACCTAACAATATTTACTAAATATTGTTTAAAAACAATAAAATACATGCCTTCATATGCTTTAAGAAATACTTCTGGCCATAATCATCAACAGGATGCATGGACTTTTCATTATTTCCTCTTCAGGTTGAAAAGAGCCCTAGTCCCATTGTCTCCCGAACCCGGAGCTGGGACTCTTCTAGTCCTGTTGATCGGCCTGAGCCAGAGGCAGCTAGCCCCACCACCAGAACCCGCCCGGTGACCCGAAGCATGGGAACAGGAGACTCTGCTGGTCTGGAAGTACCCTCTAGCCCTCTCCGGAAAGCCAAACGAGCTCGTCTCTGCTCTTCCAGCAGCTCAGTGAGTCCACCTCATGTAGCTATCACTGAACACAAACAGCAGGCTATGCTCTCACCACGCAGCCCTGAGACACAGGTGTGAGCCATCCCAGGTCCTCTGGCTAAAGGTAGACTGTGTGAATAAGTTTAAAGATGAGACAGTTAGATAACCAAAAGGAAAATTAAAGGGTTTTGTCATTTGTTCCTTTGGGTGGATTCTGGCGAGGTAATAAATATTTCAGGCTAATGGTACAGCAGTGAGATAGGAGGACAAAGCTGATAAGGTACAGTTTGTTTAACACAAAAGGACTGAAAGGAAAATAAAAGAGCAGAATTTAAAAGCATTAAAACTAGAAGTGAGGGCAGTTATGAGATCCTGGATTAATAGTATGCCTATAATAATATGCCTCACTGAATAGACATAGCATCTGCCCTTCATCAACAGTCTCTCTCTCTTCTTCCTCCATCAGGACACATCTTCCCGGAGCCTCTTTGATCCCACCTCGCAGCACAGAGACTGGTGCCCTTGGGTGAATATCACACTTGGCAAAGAATCTAGGGAGAATGGTGGAACAGAGCTTGATGCCAGCACCCCAGCAGAGCCAGGCTGGAAGGCGGTGCTGAACATCCTGTTGGCCCACAAACAGTCTAACCAGCCAGCTGAAACAGACTCCATGGTGAGATAAGCTGTTGCCCTGCTTGTGTGCAGCACTTGCTGTTTATGAAATAAGCAGCAGCAGCTAGTCCTATAATTAACACCCTGCCTTCCTTCAGCTTTCCCAAGTCATGCAGACTCGTTCTGATTTATCATAAAGAAAGGCATGGGAGTGGTCAGTCTTTCTGCAGCTTAGCATATGGCATTCCATCAAATTCTGTTAAGTTCTTTGTTCTCCCAAATAAAATAACTCAAAGTGGAAAAATAATACAGAAACAGAAATAGATGAATAGGCAGCTGCTCTGGCCTCATGTTGCCGGGCAGCTGCTTTCTCCATCAGTTGCTGTCACTTGCCTTTGGAGCCTGGCCCATTAACTTAGGCTCTGGATCTGTGCTCCAGCTCCAAGCCAGTTTCTTTCACTCCTCATGTCAGTCAGGCATGTGCATTGGACCATCATTAGCCATCACAGTCATGGCCACTGTGATTAATAAACGTGGGTACATGCAAAGCCATCGTGACAGCTGTGAAAACAAGTCAAATGTTTGTTGTGTGTCAAGAATGAGAGTGATAGTGTGTTCTTAATGTCCACCATGAGTCCCCAGTGGAATGGTAAAAACTTTTTTGTTTTCTCTTTGTGGGCTTACTTCTAAATTTGCCTAATAGTTTCTGATCTCTACACCCTACACCCTCTAAGGACAAAGTAAAGTAATACCTGCCAGCCAGTGTTCCCAAATTCATGGTTTTGTAGGGTCTCAGGAAGCCACTGGAAGGAGCTGTACTAATGCTTTTTTCGGGGGGGTTCTAGACATTGAACCCAGGGCACTTTACCACTGAGCTACATTCCCAGCACTTTTTATTTATTTATTTTTAAAATTGTTCTCTCTCTATGTATATATCTTTATTTTATTTTTTGGTTTTTTAAAAAAATATTTATTTTATTTTTTAGTTGTAGGTGGACAGAATATCTTTATTTTATTTTTATGTGGTGCTGAGGATCGAACCCAGTGCCTCATGCATGCTAGGTGAGCACGCTACCACTGCGCCATAACCCCAGCCCTTATTTTTTGTTTTTATGTGGTGCTGAGGATCGAACCACTGAGCCACAATCCCAGCCCCCCTTTTTATTTTTAAGACAAGGTCTCACTAAGCTGTAGAGGCTGGCTCCCAAGTTGCTGGGATTACAGGAATGTGCCACCACTCCTGACTATACTGATGCTTAAAGGCCAACAATGTATATTAGTGCCGTTAGTAAATATGTAGATGAATGTTTCCAAGTTTTTGCAGAAAAAAAAAAAAACTGCTTCTTTTCAATTTAAAAACTTTTGGAAATGTATAATGCTATTTAAAGACAAATATTTGCCCCACTATTCAATTTAGAGATACTAATCTATATTTGCACATAAATTCTCTCTGTGTAGACCTTTAGGAAGTAATATATTAGCAGTTTTTACTAAGAGTTCCCTCTGTTACTGTTATACTAAAAAGAAACCACACAGGGTTAGATTGTTTGTTTTATTGTAGAAAAAGTTGGCCTTATAATTGGCTCTGGATTCTGGGGCTTTTAGGATCCTTTTTAGTAGCTTGTCTTTTAACCTTCCCACCAGCTCCTGTGACTGGGTGATACAAAGCTTAATGGGGCTGTGGTGAAGGATCTTGATGTTGGAAAAAGTTTATACTATTTTTGTTTTTCAACTTTGTTTCTTTCAGCTTTTTATTAAACTAAATTCCCCTTAGTTCCTTGAGTCAGAGCTCAAACTTTTCTTCCCTGGTCCTTATTTTATTGAAATACTTGTCCCACAAAGAGGATAGAAAAACAGTGAAAATGCCATCTTACATGAAAAACTGGAGGAAATTTTATGGATCATCTTACTAAATATTCTTTGTTCTCTCACTGAAGTTCTTGCTGTGAAATACCTGTTCTTTATTATTATCTCAAATGCAGAGAGAACCAAGTGTTCTGATTTACTGAGAACTCTTATCTTCTAATGAATTGCTTTGTCTCCCTGTAACACCATTTCTCAGAATCTCAGAGCACTTGATAGGTATGATCTAGTGGCAATGAGAGTCTTCCTATTTTTAGCTCTGCTGGATAAAAATGAAGCTGAGAAAGTCAAGGTTATAGTTTAGACTCTTAGGGGTCATTCAACATTTATTTCTTGGTCTTGAATTATACTGTTAACCCCAAGTGGGTAGGTTCCAGGTAAATTTGAATCCTGTTCACAAGAAATAATGAACTCAGGCCAATTGAACATTGTGGATTTTTTTTTAAAAATGCAAAATGAATGTGTGCTCTACTAATGGTAGGTCAGAAGTGTCATCATCACATAGAAAGATTAGAATAGCTACAGACACTTAGAAAAGATAATGAACCATGTTTTGGTGCCTCAGCGTGTCAACAGCAGTCTGACCCTAGAACAAAGGCTTCTTGATTTCATTTGATCTTAACTGTACTTTATGTATAGCATAATATAAAATGAGTTTTTATTCAGTCCTAGATGTATGTTGGTCATTATAGAAGAAATTTACAAATTCTGATGCTGTAGTCTGAAAAAAATTGTATAAACTTTTTTCCAGCATCAAACTCATTCACCACAGCTGCCATAAGCTTTGTATCATCCAGTCAGATAAAATGTTATCCGTTATTTGTCTCTATAAAAGAATTTAATCCTAATAATAAGCTTTTCTATGAATAGAGTCTTTCTGAAAAATCAAGAAAAGTATTCCGAATATTCCGGCAGTGGGAATCTTTATGCTCATCCTGAAGATATTCCAGCCCATTCCTGGAGAGAACTGAAACAAGAGTGACTTTTTGAAAAATAAAGCCTGAATTCCCTTTGGGTCAGCCGATACTGTTTCTCCATTCTGGTTTAATCATAAGGAGCCCCTGCCATTGCAGCGGCAGCGAGCTGCATGATTAAGAGGAGACCCATTTCCCTGTGGGGATGTGGACAGGTTGAGGTACTGTGAACCTAGTTTTGTTAAAGGACTGTGGAGCTATAAAACTAGATGGAAGACCCAAGAACACGCATTTCAGCAGCTTTAGTGTGGGCAATGTTTCAAGGACTATGTATCCCAGGAATTTGACAATGTGTGTTATTAAAATATTTGCCAAGATGCTTTGGTGCTTGAGAATTGTTTTCCTCCTGGCCTGGTAGGCTGGAAAAAGCTTAAGTGATACTATTTTTTTTTTTGTAGATAGACACAATGTCTTTATTTATTGCTTTTGTATGTGGTGCTGAGGATCGAACCCAGGGCCTCATGCATGTGAGGCAAGCGCTCTACCGCTGAGCTACAATCCCAGCCCCTTAAGTGATACTATTAAGAGTTCAACTGTGGACCAGGCATGGTTGGTACACACCTTTATTCCTAGCTACACAGGAGACTGACCCAGGAGGACTGCAAGTTTAAGGCCAGCCTGGGCAACTTAGCAACTTAGAACCTGTCTCAAGATAAAAAGGACTAGGGACATAGCTCTGCGTTAGAGCATCTGAGTTCAATCCCCAGTACTGCCCCCCGCCCCTGATAGAGTCAAACTGGCTTTACAGTGTGGATGCAAAACCTGAAATTTATTTGTAATTCTAGTCAAAGAGGTGTAGTCTTTCTTAAACTGGAAGCAAGGTGGTTTCATTATGTCACCAGGTCTTCTGGTGTGATACAGTATAAGGTAAGCTGGTTATTTTCTCCTCACCTTGACGCTAACAGAGTAAGAGAATGGAATGAGGCTAGAAGAAAATACCCAGAAGAGACTCCTCATGTGCTCTCTAATGCTTGGCTCCCCTGACTGGACACCCGAAGCCTCTTTTCTTGCTTGTGAAGCTCATCAGTCTCTATGGTAGAGAAGATTGACCTGAACCTGACCCATCTAAATACAGCTGCCTACTGGTAAAGTGACCATGAGCTACTAGAGGCTGGAAAGTGTCTGTTCTCTGATATGTCATATTGTAGTAACTGGTTCATTTATTTTTATGGCTCACCTTTTTGGGAGGGTGGGGGAGGGTGGGTGCTCAACCTCTAAGCCACATCCTCAGCCCTTTTTACTTTTTATTTTGAGGCAAGGTCTTGTTGAGTTGCTTAGGGCCTTGCTAAGTTTCTGAAGCTGGCCTTTAACTTGTGGTTCTCCTGAGTCAGGCATCAGGTTTACAGATGTGTGCCACCATGCTTGGCCTTTTTTTTTTTTAATGGTTACTGGGGATTGAAACTAAGGGCACTCTACCTCTGATCTATATCCCCAACCCTTTTTAATTTTTTGAGATAGAGTCTCACTTAGTTGCCCAGGCTGGCCTCAGGCTTACAGTCTTCCTGCCTGAGCTTCCTAAGTGGTTGGGGTTACAGGCATGTGCCACCACACCTGGTTTATCTTTATTTTTTAAACTAAAGTGATTTAAAGAAAGTAATAATATTTTACCCATACTATACTTTGGCTTCTATCTCTAAAAAATAGACCTTTTCACCTACAAATAACACCTAATAAAAATTAATAATCCCTGGGAACTGGTTGCAGTAGTGCATTCCTGTAATCCCAGCCAACTTGAGAGGTTGAGGCAGAAGGATCTCAAGTTTAAGGTCAGCCTCAACAATTTAGCAAGATCCTGTTTCAAAATTTAAAAAAAAATTTTAAAAGGACTAGGGATGTAGCTCAGTGTTAAAGCACCCCTGGGTTTATCTTCAATACCACAACAAAAGGTTGGGATATTCATTATCCATGAATATCATGTAATGCCAATCCGTATTCAAAATGTCTAATTGTGGGACTGAGGAATAGCTCAGTGGCAGAGCCCATGCCTAGTAAATGTGAAATCCTGAGTTTAATCCCCAGCACCAAAAGAAAGTTCTAGGGCTGGGATATAGCTCAGTTGGTAGAGTGCTTGCCTCGCATGCACAGGGCCCTGGGTTCAATCCACAGTGCCACACACCCCAAAACAAAAAGAATCTAATTCTTCTGAACATGTTCTTTATATATCTGATTTGTCTAAGATTGTGTGTTGTACAACTCTCTTTAATCTTTAACTCCTTATGCTGTCAGATTTTTAATTCATCATTTCTTTTTTTAAATAGAACCCCCCTTTATTTTATTTTTATGTGTCACTGAATATCAAACCTAGTGCCTCAGACATGCTAGGCAAGCACTCTACCATTAAGCTACAAACCCAGCCCATTAAATTCATCATTTCAAATCCTAATTTTTAAAGTGGTAAACAGTTGTTGATCTCTCTCCTAATCAAACTTTTCCCACTGGAGGTCAGGTAGAGGCTGACAGGTTATTTTTCTAATGCTCTTCCGCCTTTGACATTGGTAAATGGCTTGACTGTTCATTGTCGACCTGCATGGTCCTCCTTAGAGACTAATGGGAAGTTCTCTGATGTTTATAGAAATAAGACCTTTTTTTTCCATTAGTTGCTGATGTACTTTTATTTATTTATATGCGGTGCTAAGAATTGAACCCAGTGCCTCACACTTGCTCGGCAATCGCTCTACCACGGAGCCGCAACCCCAGCCCTAGAAATGAGACTTCTGGTCCAGGGTAGGAAATTATGTGCTGGCTGGTGACTAAGTGAATTACAAATCCACTGAAGAAGATCTAAGCCTGCAAGTCATAGCACCTACTCTTTTCTTTTCTTTTTTTTAGTCCTGGGGATTAAACCAGGACCTCATGCATGCTAAGCAAGGCCTCTACCACTGAGCTACATTCCAGCCCCGCTACCGCCCTTTTTTTAAAATATTTTTTTAGTTGTCAATGGACCTTTATTTTATTTATTTATATGTGGTGCTGAGAATCAAACCCAGTGCCTCACATGTACTAGGCAAGTGCTCTACCACTGAGTTACAACCCCAGCCCCTCCTAGCCCTTTTTACATTATTTTGGATATAGGGTCTCACTAAGTTGCCATTGGACTTGCGGTTCTCCTGCCGCAGCCTCTCAGGTAGCTGGGATTACAGTTATGTGTCACAGTGCCTGGCTTCTAGGTAAAGTTTCTTAAGGAGTGGTATAGAATCATTAATATCAGGTAGCCATATGGACTATTATGTCTTGGATTCAGGTTTTAATTATATGAGTAGTTTTTAAGTCTTTCCACTATAAATTTTTAATTTATATTCCCTCCAAAAAGTATTTATATTTCTTTAAAATAGGCAAAACTTCACGTTTTTATGTTACTTTTTATCATAGATGGAAGCAGACTGAGATGGACTTGCTGTAATTTAAGAAACATTAGGTTTCCTCTGTGCGTAAGACACCATGGGAGCCATCATAAATGAATGACTACCTAGTTTCTACCTTCAAGAAGTTTATAGTCAGGCTGGGGTTGTGGCTCAGTGGTAGAGCACTTGCCTAGCATGTGTGAGGCATTGGGTTCGATTCTCAGCACCACATAAAAATACATAAATAAAGGTTCATCCACAATAAAAAAAATTTTTTTTTGGCCAGGTGCAGTGGCTCAAGCCTGTAATCCCAGCACTTAGGGAGGCTGAGACAGGAGAATTGCGAGTTCAAAGCCAGCCTCAGCAATGGCGAGGCGCTAAGCAACTCAGTGAGACCCTGTCTCTACATAAAACACAAAATGGGGCTGGGGATGTGGCTCAGTGGTCGAGTGTCCCTGAGTTCAATCCCTGGTACCAAAAATAAATAAATAAATAAATTTTCTTTTAAAGTTTATAGCCCAGGCCAGAAGATACAAATGTGGTTTGGATATACAGATGTTACACAAGACAAATTCTGCCAGATGCTCTAGGAGAAGTATAAAAGACAAGGAAGTTAATGTTCATTATGGAATTGCAGAGAATTTCGAGGAAAGTGTAGATTTGAACTGTACCTGGGAGTAGGGTGAAAAATGGAGACTCCAGAACAGGGACCTTGTCTATCATGGTTTCAATCTCAACATGTAGAACAATACCTGGCATATGGTGGACACTCAATAAAAGGGACATTTGAGGTTGAAGGAACACTGAGCAAATAAGCAGAGTGTAGGATATGTTCCAGAGAGAGCAGGTGTTCTGCTATGACTAGAGCCTTGCACTGAATAGAGGAAAGACGCAATGAATGGCAGTTGGGCCAGATTGGAGACTTGTATGTTATACAAGGAAGTTTGGACTTGGTTCTGTAGGGAAAGAGAAGATCTTGGAAGAATTTTTGAGCAGAGGAATGACATTTGTTCTTTGAAAGCTAATTCTGGTCCCTCTGAATATCCTACATTAGGGTAGAGGAGGTGTGTAGGCAGCGGCCTGGTGATGGTAGTGGGATATGATTTGATAGAAATGTCAGCAATGCCTTCAACATGATTGGTGTGGGCATGAGGAAAAGGAGAAAAATCAAAGGTGATCTTAAATAGTTGTGGCCTATCAAGATAGAGAACTAGATGGTAAGCGAAGATAGTTGTTTTACTTTTAAACTGTTAAATTCAATCATATCTGAAATGGTGTTCTACAGTTCAGGGAGAATGATTTGATGTATTGAAGACATCAAGGAACATGCTGGGCAGTGGCACACACCTGTAATCCCAGCTGCTCAGGAGGCTGAGGCAAGGGGGATCATGAGCTCAAAGCCAGCTTCAGCAACTTGGTGAGGCCCTAAGCAGTTCAGTGAGACCCTGTCTCTAGATAAAATGTTGAAAAAAAAAAAAGTCTGGGAGCCGGGCACAGTGGCACAAACCTGTAATCCCAGCATTTTGGGAGGCCGAGATAGGAGAATCACGAGTTCAAAGCCAGCCTTAGCAACGGCGAGGCACTAAGCAACTCAGTGAGACCCTATCTCTACATGGAACACAAAATAAGGCTGGGGATGTGGCTCAGTGGTTGAGTGCCCCTGAGTTCAATCTCCAGTACCCTGCCCTCCACCCTCCCCCAAAAAAAGAAAAGCCAGTTTTGACAATTTGGTGAACACTTGTCTAAAACAGAAGAAGAAAAGCAAAGCAAAGAGCTGGGCTGTAGTTTAGTGGTAGAGCATCCCTGAATTCCATCCCTAGCACACACACAGAAAAATGTTCACTGATAGGGATAGGGCTGGGTGTGTAGCTGAGTGGTAGAGTGCTTGCCTAGCATGTGCAAAGCCCTGGTTCAGTCTCCAGCATCTCACACACACACACACACACACACAAGCCATTGACATTGTTTCAGATTACAAGCTACCATTAAGAAATGACCATTTGTTGCCGGGCGTGGTGGCACACGCCTGTAATCCCTAAGCAACTCAGTGAGACCCTGTCTCTACATAAAACACAAAATAGGGCTGAGGATGTCGCTCAGTGGTCAAGTACCCTTGAGTTCAATCCCTGGTATCAAAAAAAAAAAGATCTGGGAATGTGGTTCAGTGGTTGAGTGCCTCTGGGTTCAATCCCTAGTACAAAAAACAAACCATCAGTCCAAAGGTTCGTCCTCTATAGGGCTGTGCAGAGTGAAGCTCCCAACCTTGTCTTCTCACGAGGTCTTAAAGCCAGCCCGTCTTGGTCCCATTGTGGCAGTGTTGGCAGGTGGTGCCTTTGAGAGGTATTTGGGCCTATAAGAGGACTTAATGCTTTCCTCCTGGGAGTGAGTTCACACTCTCCGGGACTGGCTTGGTTACTGAGGGATGGGTATGATGTAAGTTTGGCTTCCTTGGTTCTTTCTGCTTTCTCTCTCTCAGTGTGTCCCTTTCCACATGTTCCCTCCATGTGATGTTACCCAGCATGAGGCCCCTCACAGGAATCTGATACTGTGCTGGGTCCTTAGACCTCCAGAACTATGAGCTAAATAAACTTTTATTTATTTGTTTGTTTGTTTGTTTGTTTATTTGCAGTCCTGGGGATTGAATCCAGGGTCTTGATATGCTATGCAAATGTTTGACCTCTAAGTTACATCTTCAGCTCCTGTTTTTATTTTATTTTGAAACTGTCGGTCTCACCAAGTTGCCTGGGCTAGTCTTGAACTTGTGATCCTCCTGCCTCAGTCTCCCAAATGATAAAGCTCTTTTCTTTATGAAGTAACCAGTCTCCATATGAAGTACCCAGTCTCCAGTATTTTGTTATAGCAACACAAACCAAGACATTTATTGTCCACAAAGGTATTGCAAGTCAACATGCTAAGAAATGTAGCTAACTTGTACTATCTACATTAAGTACATTATGAGATACTGTGTAATCTGTGTTAATTTGTCTCCTCCTAGTAAACAGAATTTCAAAACCTTCCTCTTTGCCTCCCAGACCAGCACCTTCTTTTTCAGTGATGAGGTAGTCTCAGTGATGAGGAAGATGGTGGTGTCTTGAAGACACCCTGATACTCAAGGTTATTCAGACTCCTTCTTTGCCCATTTATCCCAGCCTTCAGAATCTCCTTTCGTTATTTTTTTCCCACTGGGCCTCTAGAATTGTTTCATTTTAACAAAGGTTGGAATTCTCACCCAAATTGACTTCTTTTTTTCAGGGAGGAAGACTGAATCTCAAATATATTTAATAACTAGCTCTGGCATAGGTCTTTCCAGCCTAATGTTCTGTTACAGTACAGCTGGGACTATCTTCAAGCACTATGATTCTGATTTTCCTTTCCCAGACTCAAAGTTGAATTCTTTTTGTCACAGAAATACCTTATAACTACTCATGGGATGCAAGCATCCTGGCTCTTTTTAGATGTTGACTAATTTTAACAGGTTTTGCAAGTGGGGCATTCTTTTGGGGGACTTCCTCATGTACTTATTATACTCAGATCAGTTGTGGCTGCCTCCAAACCAGCTTTCTATCCCTTCCATCCTGTCCCATCTTGGGCACAAAAAGAGCTACATGTTCAGCTTGACCAACAACAAAAGTGCAGATGCTTCCTCCTCCAGTTTGCCTTTCTATTTTTAGTTATATTCCTATTCTCAGTTTTCTTTGGCTTTATATAGCTGTCATCTGGGTCAGTTGACCCATGCTCTCAGAAGAGAGTGTTACACTTGAGCCCTTTAATGAGAGACCATTCATTCCATCTTTAGCCATGTTCTCTTTTCTCCCATTGCTCCCTGGCCACAATTGTAGCAGTTTCTACTTTTCTATCCACAGTGCCTCTGGTTGAATTGACTGTTGTATAGCTGAGGCTGATAAAGAGAAAAGGGAATGTACAAAGGCCTCTGGGTAGGACCAGTAGGTCATGGAAATTTGGTCTTTTATCAGAGATTCAAATCATTCTAAGAATACACTTGTCAGCTTTCTGTATTCACTTCTACCTGCTAGCTACTAATACCCCAGAAGACAACAGATGGAGGAAAATTGACTGTTTCCCATGGTGGGTCAGCAAAGCTCTCAAGGGTAAGGAAATAGGAACCTAAAATGGGAGGCCTAGAAGGGACTCAAGATTCCAAGCCAGGCACAGAGGCGCATGCCTGTAATCCCATCTACTCTGGAGGTAGATAATTTTGAGGCCAACCTGGGCAACTTTAGCAAGACTGTTGCATCAAAATAAAATTTTGTTTATTTATTTAAAAAAAATTTCAAGTTGTAGATGAACATAATACCTTTGTTTTATTTATTTCTGTGTGGTGCTGAGGATCAAACCTAGTGTCTCACACATGCTAGACAAGTGCTCTACCACTAAGCCACAACCCAGCCTTTGTTTATTTCTGTTTCTTGTTGAGATACTGGAGATTGAATCCAGGGGTACTCTACCACTGAGCGACATTCCCAGCCCTTTTTATTTTTTATTTTGAGACAAGGTCTCACTAAGTTTCTCAGGGCCTTGTTAAATTACTAACTGACCTGGAATTTGTGATCCTCCTGCCTTAACCTCCCAAGTTTGTAGGAATACAGGCATTCACCACCATGCCCAGCAGCCTTGTAGTAATCCTATGAGGTAGGTACAATTACTATTCCTGTTTTACAAATGAGGAGACTAAAGCTCAAGCCATCTTCCTCCAAAGCCTGTGTTCCTAACACTATTCTGTCTGCCTCCTAACCAAGGATATATTTCAAAAGAAGAAAAGGCATATATATAGTGATCTTTTTTCTTTTCTTTTTTTTTTTTTTTTGGTACTGGGGATTGAACTCAGGGCACTCAACCACTGAGCCAAATCCCCAGCCCTATTTTGTGTTTTATGTAGAGATAGGATCTCACTGAGTTGCTTAGCGCCTCACCATTGCTGAGGTTGGCTTTGAACTTGTGATTCTCCTGTCTCAGCCTCCCAAAGTGCTGTGATTACAGGCATGTGCCACCACGCCCAGTTTATGGTGATTTTTAATACACTGTTAGTGATAATAAGTTGAAAATAACCTAAACATCTAAAACATCTGATTATAGAATATGTGTGTGGAATATAATTCAACCATTAAAATTATCATTGTAACTGATCATGCAGCAATGTGTACAATTTTTTGTGATATATATTAAAAACAACCATGACAAGAGGAAAATATACAGGTTGGGGTTGTAGCTTGATAGTAGATCTTTTGCCTATCATATACAAGAATTTCAATTTTGCAAGATGAAAAGGTTCTTACTGTACTGGACACTTAACAAACAGCTAAGGTGGGGACTAGGAACTATTCCTTCCATCCTGTCCCATCTTGGGCACAAAAAGTGGTAGAGCATTTGCCTAGAATGTATGAAATCTGCAAAAAAAAAAAAAAAGAGAGAGAGAGAGAGAGAGAGATGATCTTAGCTGCTTTTTTTTTTTTTTTTTTCTGGCAATACTGGGGATCAAACCCAGGAGCTTGCACTGAGTTACATCCCCAGCCTTTTGTGTTTTATTTTGAGATAGGATGTTGGTAAGGTGCCCAGGCTGGCCTCCTGCCTAAACCTCCAGAGCAGCTGGGATTATAGGTATGTATCACCCTGCCCAGCTTACAATGGTAAATATTTTTATGTGTTCTTTACCATAATAAGGAAAATAGAAATGGCCTTTTCTACTGTCACCAACCTGTTATATACGTGGAACAAGATTATTTCTTGTATCCTGTCCCCTTAAACCTTCAGTCTAGGCTTGGGTAGCATCATTCATCATCCCTTCTTTTTTCTTTTTTACTATATTTTTAGTTGTAGATGGACATAACTTTATTTATTTTGTGTGGTGCTAAGGCTCGAACCCAGTGCCTCACATGTGCTAGGCAAGAGCTCTGCTACTGAGCCACAACCCCAGCCCCTCATCATCATCATCCTTTCTTTCTGTTATGTCTGAGTATGTGTGCTCTGACTCCTGGCTGTGGTCATGGTCTTGGTCTTCCATAACTTTACGTTGCACTTTTTCTGGTGGAGGAAGAATGGATGACACCAAAAGTGAGATCTTACAGAGCCATTGAAGTTAGATGTCAATGGAAATATGACTTGACAGATATTAAGTGACTAGAAAATCTCCCCTTCTTAACAATCGTGCCATTTCCCACGTCTCCAGAGCTGAGGCAAGTCTGCAGCTTACTTGAGATTCAAGGTCAGGTATGGGACTTTAGTGCCGAGCACTAATGCTAGCAGTACCAGCCAAAGCCACTAGATGCCCCCAGTACTCCACGTCTGACTTCTCTCCTTAGCTTGAATTGCAGAGGCAAACAAACCTGACCTCCCTACTTCATACCAATCGCCATCCACAGTGGTGGGCAACACAGCACTGACTTTTCAAATGATTTTTCTTCATTTCTGCATCATACTTACTTTATCCTTATTTCTGTTACAGGTCTTCCTTCCTAGCTCAGCTTAAACTGCTTGAGTCTGCAGCTGCCTGGTTTCAACCATAGGCTAGTCCAGTGGTGGAAAAAGAGAGATTGAAAGCATTGAGATAGTCCATATGGAGAGAATGGATATTAACTGAAGAGCCATAAGAGGGAAGCAGAATCTCCCTTATTTCAAGGTTGGGGTTAGGAGCCCTGCATCCAAGATATAGAGGCATGAATAGCAAGGGTAAGGCCAGGTTCACTGGGAAGTCAGCTGAAAAAGGAAACCCAGGGGAAGATAAGCCATTGGCAGCCATCAGAAAGTGCTGAGGCAGCCCTCTCGAGATGTCATCCTTGCCCCGGGTCTCAGCACCAGCACTCAAGGCTGGGTCACCCCAGGGCCAGGTCACCTCAGGGCCAATTCACAGAATTAAGCAAAACAATAATGAAGTTTTAAGGACATATTAATAGGGGCACAGGCCAGCATGGTGTGTCATCATGGCCACAGGGCTGCTTAGACACAGCAGGTGACCCTTGGCTTATGAGGATTCCAAAGTCTGTGACTAATGCTAATTAACCCTGACTCATGGTAGCACTGAGTACAGAGAGGTCATTATCTCCTTAAGTCGAGTGGGGAAACTGAGGTATGGAGTGGGGAAGCAGCTTTGCTCCATTAGTCAGTGGCACCAGGTCACGTGTTTTTCACCATCCTGCTCCAGTGCCCATAAGCTGCCCTTGCTTGTCAGGAGTAAACACTTCTAATGAGGCTTGTATGGTAGGAGGGAGGGACCTTTCCTCAGAGCCCTTTCCAGACCTGTAGAACCACAGATCTGGAAACAGCTGGAAAGGCTATGTGACCTAACTCCCCTGAGTTCCACAATGAAGAATCTGAAGGCCAGAGTGGGGAGCCACAGCCAAGATCACACAGTGGGTGTGGCTGACCACGCCTAGAGTCCTGGGGTTCCATGTTCAGTCCCCTTCCTGCCGTACAGTGATGATGACAGAGCAGAAAAATGGCAATATCCTGTGAGACACAAGAGTACCAGCCTGAGGTCAGGTGGCTTGGCAGGTGAAGCGAGCAGGCTCCTAGTACCCTGGGTTAAAATCTTGGACTTGATGGTCACCAGCATGTACTTCTAGGCCAACAACTCAGCACCTCAGTTTCTTCATCTGTGAAACAAAAACAATACTAGTAGCTATGTCATAGGGATATTTGAAAACTAAATGAGAGCTGGGCACTGTGGCCCATGTCTGTAATCCCAGCCACTTAGGCTGAGGTGAGAGAATCACAAGTTCAAGGCCAGCCTCAGCAACTTAGCAAGACTTTCTCAAAAGAAAAAGGACTGGAGATGTAGCCCCATGATAGAATGCCCCTGGGTTTAAACCCCAGTACTGCCCAAAAAACCCAACTAAATGGGATATTGAAGTGCTTAGAACAGTAGCTAGCATACTGTAGTGCTCAGTCAGCTGTTTAATATTATTTAAATGAGGCAGGCATGGCACACCTGCCTGAGTGGCACACTTAGCCACCCTGTTGGTTTAAACCCAGTTGTCTCTGGCCAAATGTCTCCAGTTTGCCTGGACTTTTGGGTCTCCTGAGAGAAGGGAGTGCTGAAACAATAGGTGTTGGGATGAGAAAAAAGTGATATCCTAGAATTTCCTCCACAGATTGGCCTTGGGTAGGGCTTGTTTAGCTGGGCAGCTTCCACCCCATCAGACAGTGCAGGTGCCGGTGGTTCAGCTCCAAGCCCAGCTTCAGAAGCACCTTGGGCAACAAAACACAAACCAAGATAACCACATTCCTGCCAGTGTCCTTGGGTCCTGGCTCTGTGCCAGCAAGGCCACCCTCACGAGGTGGTGGTACAATGGCAACAGGAGGGCTAATTATAGGATCATCCTGCTGGGGTGAGAATGCTGGTTGGTTTGTCCAGCACAGCTTACCTGAGTCATCCACTCTGGAGCTTGCAGCCACCTGGGCCTGGAGCTAGACCAGCAGGCTGCCACGAGTTGGAACACCTGTGTTGCACCCGACTGGTGACTGATGCCAGCACTTCCTGCCTGCCTTCAAAGAGCCAGTCCAGGCAGTTTGGCTCCACAAACAGCTCCAAACAGCAAAGAACTGGGCAGCGGCCTGACAATAGACTAGAGACTCAGGGCTCATTGTTGGGTGAGCAGACAAAAGCTGAGGGCTCAAAGTATTTGAAAAATCACCTCACAGATCAGAGATGAACCTAAGAGGTAGAGAACAGGCAGGGTAGCAGCTTCCCCCACCCTTCCATCCTACCTCCAGGCCCCCACTCCCCATGCCACTGAGCTCAGGGGGCCCTGGCCTCTCTTGCCAAGCCCTAACTCTGCCTAGGCCCACCCTACTGGTCGGCCATGATCTGGGTTCAACTCCCACAGCTCAACCTTGGGGTTTCCCAAAGTAAGATGAGGAGCAAAATACGTCCTGCGTGTTACAAGAAAAGTTTTCAAAATAATAATAGAAAATACTTTTTCAAGCCAGGTGCAGTGGCACATGCTTGTAACCCCAGCACTTTGGGAGGCTGAAACAGGAGAATAGCGAGTTCAAAGCCAGCCTCAGCAATGGTGAGGCACTAAGCAACTCAGTGAGACCCTGTCTCTACATAAAACACAAAATAGGGCTGGGGATGTGGCTCAGTGGTCGAGTGAGCCTGAGTTCAATCCCTGGTACCAAAAAAAACAGAAAGATACTTTTTGAAAAGGTATAAAAAATGAGAATCAATGTCCCCCATTCCTTCTGACTTACTGGGTTAGGGGAGCAAGGACATAGCATAGGAGAAAAGATGTGGAACACCAGCTTTTGAACTGGGAGGAAGACATTTGTACCCTGAAGGGAATTCCACAGGAAGGCCCATCTGCAGCATGGCTGGCAGAAGGAACCTGAGAAGGCCCTAGTGGGGACAACTGTGGGTGGGACAGGAAATATAGGAAGCCATGTTTTAAGGCAGTGATCCCATAAGCCTAGGAATGAGGCTCTTTCCTCTAAGACAGCCAGGCAAAGAACCTCTATAAAACCAGGTACTAATGAGCCAGGCGCGGTGGCGCACGCCTGTAATCCCAGCACTTAGGGAGGCTGAGACAGGAGTCACGAGTTCAAAGCCAGCCTCAGTAACAGCAAGGCACTAAGCAACTCAGTGAGATCCTGTCTCTACATAACACAAAACAGGGCTGGAGATGTGGCTCAGTGGTCGAGTGCCCCTGAGTTCAATCTTCGGTACCTAAAAAAAAGAAAAAAAGACAGGTACTGCTGTCTTGGCACTGAGGCACTGAGAGGGGGATGTCAGACCTGCCTCCCTTCTGCTGAGGTCCCGCTTGTCTGCGTCTCCCCCTACAACTTCCACATCATTAGACATGGGTGTCAGCACCCTCTGCCGTGTAAGTCTCAGCACACTCCCGTTGCCACCCACAGCCCCTCACGTTTTCTAGGTTGTCAGGAAGTGAGCCTGACAGCAGATGATCCCCTGAGGGGAGGGAGAGGCTAGAGGGTGGGGGTGGAGAAAGACCTAGTTCCGGCCTTGCTGACTAAAACATGACCTCAGTATCATAATGACTGGCTTTCTAGTTAGCCTGCCAACCAAGGGCCTCCCCGCCCTGGCCTTCTAGATGGCCTCATACAGAATTTTGTGTCTCCTGGTGTACAGGGAGGAGTTGGGCTTCACATGGCAGAGGTCAGTCAGGGGTGGCCCCAGCACTTGTTAGTTAGATCCTCATGTTGTGGATCTCCAGAACAGGACCTAGAGCCTGTAACTTGAGACAACTTTCATCATCACTTTTTTTTTTTTTTTTTTTTTGGTACCAGGGATTGAACTCAGGCTCACTCGACCACTGAGCCACATCCCCAGCCCTATTTTGTGTTTTATGTAGAGACAGGGTCTCACTGAGTTGCTTAGCGCCTCGCCGTTGCTGAGGCTGGCTTTGAACTCGCGATTCTCTTGTCTCAGCCTCCCAAAGTGCTGGGATTATAGGCGTCAGCCACCACGCCCGGCTTTATCATCACATATTCTGAGGGAAATAACCAGGACGTGGGGTCTAAGGAGGACTGACTTCATGAAGACAATATGACAGTTTAAACATGAGACTGTCCCGCCAGGTGCAGTGGCTCACACCTATAATCCCAGCAGTTTGGGAGGCTGAGACAGGAGGATAACAAGTTCAAAGCTAGCCTCAACAACTTAGCTAAGCCCTGTCTCAAAATTAAAAAGAAAAAGGGCTGGGGATGAGGCTCAGTGGTTAAGCGCCCCTGGGTTCAATCTCTGGTACCAAAAAAAAGAGACTGTTCAGCCAGTTGTGATGATGTGCACCTGCAGTCCTGCTACTTGGTAGGCTGAGGTGGGAGGATCTCTTGAATCGAGGAGTTTGAGACTAAGCTGGACAACATGGTAAGACCTGTGTCAGAAAAAAAGAAAGGAAAGAAAGAAAGAGACTGTCCCAGAAAACTTGGGATATGTAATCTATGTGGTGCACCCAGTGCTGAATGTACAGGAAGCAATGTGGTTCCGAAGGCCCAAGTTAGGATAGGGAGCCTGGCTGTCCTGGGCCCCATCCGTCATCCTGGTGACCTTGGGGAAGCCAGTCTTCATTTTATTCTCTGTCCAGGGGTAGCCATAAGTATCTAACATTGTTCAGAACAACTTCCTGATGTTCCAAACATGTAAAGAACTTTTGGGGAAAGTAAAACTGTACATACACACACACCATGTGAGGTGTGATGGTTACGTAAAGACTTGATTTGGGGATGAGAGGTTTCACCACAGGAAGGAACAGTGACTGGCATCTGAGTCAAGAACAGGCGAAGAACGGAAGACAGAACTGACATGGACAGTCAAGGGCCAAGAAAGCCCTGAGAAATCAGGCTGAGAAGCTTCCCACCAAAGTCAGACAAAAGAGGGGATTGGAGCCGGGCGCGGTGGCACAAGTCTGTAATCCCAGCACTTAGGGAAGCTGAGACAGGAGAATTGCGAGTTCAAAGCCAGCATCAGCAACGGCGAGGCGCTAAGCAACTCAGTGAGACCCTGTCTCTACATAAAACACAAAATAGGGCTGGGGATGTGGCTCAGTGGTCGAGTGCCCCTGAGTTCAATCCCCAGTACCAAAAAAAAAAGGGGGGAGGGGGATTGGGTGACGACAGGAGCAAAAGATGTTCTTTTCCTCAGTGGCTGTGGCACCATGTCCTGAGACCCTGCTCATATAGTCAGTGTCCAGCTCGCCAACTAGGAGCAGGAGCTTTGGGCTCCAGGGCTGTTTCCCATCTCTGAGCCCCTAAGCCAGAGCAAG
>PVHX01002719.1:58807-68914 GCA_004024805.1 Geosciurus inauris
ACCCTGTAATCCCAGCACTTAGGGAGGCTGAGACAGGAGAATTGCAAGTTCAAAGCCAGCCTCAGCAACGGCGGGGTGCTAAGCAACTCAGTGAGACCCTGTCGCTACATAAAACACAAAATAGGGCTGGGGATGTGGCTCAGTGGTCGAGTGCCCCTGAGTTCAATCCCCAGTACCAAAAAAGAAAAAAGAAATTCGGATTCTTATTCCTTGAACTCTCCAAGTGGGAATTTAGTGCCATTGGGGGTCCTCAGATATTTTGAGGAGTTCCAAAAAGGGGCTTCACATGTGTTCATAAGCCAGTCTGTCATAGTCACAATGGGGCAGTTACATCAGGTTCTCTGTCTCTGGCTTCAGCTCTCACCAGGTGACTCTCCACACCCTCAAGCCCCTTGAAGGACTCAAAACTGCTATGTTTCTGGGTGCCCCAGGAGGCTGGGTTTCCTGTCTATGTGGAGATAACCCTTCTAGTTCAGAGCCACATATGGCAGTGTGCCTCAAAGCCACAGTGCATGGCCTCCAAAGCAATTTGTGCACTGTGGGGCTAGATTCTGCCTCTTAGACTATGGAAACATAAGATGAGAAAGAGGACACCGACCTGATCAGTCCTCCTCTCCACCAAGATCCTCCTTCTGCCCTTGTTCTTTGTCACCTTACGGCAGTTTTAGATCCTTGGAGCCAGGACAAGTGCAAATCTCCATCTCAGAATGAGCTGTTCCTTCACGTTTGCTTATCTGCAAGATCAATTTTAGTGCTTTTTCCTGATACAAAGGAACTGGGTGTCCTAAAGGTATACGGAAGTTTGTACAGGAACAGGATTCCGATGAGAAGTTGCTTTGATTGTTCTCTTGGGCTCATGGAAAATCTTAGGACTGAGATTCTGTGTAGCACAACATAACTTAAGAGGCCAACTAATAAGTAAGACAAATTGAGCATTAGAAGATGTGATCATGTGTAAGACAACCTTTGATCTCTCAGGACTTCTCGACTGCTTCCCCCACCTGAACTCCATGTCTCTTTTTTTAAAAAAAAAAAATTTTAGTTGCAAATGAACACAGTACCTTCATCTATTTATTTATTTTTCTGTGGTGCTGAGGATTGAACCAGTGCCTCAGACGTGCCAGGCAAGTGCTCTATCACTGAGCCACAACCCTAGCCCTCCGTGTCCCTTTGCCATGACTGTATCCCCAGTACCCAGCACAGGTTCTGGCACAGAAAGAGAAATGCTCAGGAAATATCTGTTGCATATGTAAACAAACACATGTTTCTAGTTAAAAGTTGGAGGCAGAGCTAACTTGGTCTTTCCATCCTATGCAGAGATGAAGGACTGCATTCTGAGTCCTTCAAAGAACCTACATTGGGTTGGGAATGTAGCTCAGTGGTTGAGTGCTTGCCTAGCATGTGCAAGGCCCTGGGTTCAATCCCCAGTATTGGAGGGAAAAAAAACCTACATAACCGGATTGCCAGATGGAACTCAGTGGTAAGGCGTGTGCTTAGCATGCATGAGGCCCTAGGTTTGATCTCCAGCATCAAAAAAGAAAAGAACCTACTTTGGAAGGGGTCTGGAAAACAAGATTGTCCGTCTCTTAGTGAAATGCAGGCAAATGAGAGTAGGAAGTAGAAGGGGAAACTGGCCAAGTCCTGGAAAGGGGAAATTTGAGGCAAAGAAATGAAAAGGAGGACCGTGTGTCCCAGTATGTGGCCTAACTCTGATAACATTAGGAAAATATTGACATAATATATACTTCTATAGCTCTCCCCCATCTCATTTGACATTCTCAACTTGGTCATATAAAGGAGAGAACTATGTGCAAACACTTGGGTTTATTTTTTTATTAAGGATAAAAATGTTTAACTAAAAACTAAGAAAAAAAGGAAACAAAATTTTAAAAGAAGAAATGAAAAATGAAAAAACAACATTAACAACACAAAAGGGGTAACCCAGGTGCAGTAGCACACACCTGTAATCCTAGTGACTTGGAATAAGGCAGGAGGATCACAAGTTCCAGGCCAGCCTCCGCAAGTTAGTGAGCTCCTTAGTAACTTTAGTGAAACCTAGTCTCAAAAAGGGCTGGGATGAGCTAGGGTTGGCTGGGGTTGTGGCTCAGTGGTGGAGTGCTCGCCTTTAGTGTGTAAGGTACTGGGTTCAATCCTCAGCACCACATAACAAATAAATAAAGCTATTGTGTCTATCTATAACTAAAAATATTTTTTAAAGGGCCTGGGTTGTGGCTCAGTGGTAGAGTGCTCGCCTAGCACACGTGAGGCACTGGGTTCGATCCTCAGCACCACATAAAAATAAAATAAAGATATTCTGTCCACCTATAACTGAAAAATAAATTTAAAAAAAATTTTTTTAGGGGCTGAGGTTGTGGCTCAGTGGTAGAGCGCTTGCTTTGCACGTGTGAGGCACTGGGTTCGATCCTCAGCACCACATAAAAAAATAAATAAAATAAAGACACTGTGTCCATGTATAACTAAAAAATATTTAAAAAAAAACTTAAAAAAAAATTTTTTAAGGGGCTGGGATTGTAGTTCAGCGGTAGAGCGCTTGCCTCGCATGCGTGAGGCCCTGGGTTCGATCCTCAGCACCACATACAAAGCAATAAAATAAAGACATTGTGTCCATCAACAACTAAAAAAATACTTAAAAAAAATTTTATTTTTAAAAAGGGGGCTGGGGAGCTGAGTACAGTGGTGCAAGACTAATCCCAAGATGGGCGCGGTGGCTCAAGCCTGTAATCCCAGCACTTAGGGAGGCTGAGACAGGAGAATCGCGAGTTCAAAGCCAGCCTCAGCAACGGTGAGATGCTAAGCAACTCAGTGAGACCCTGTCTCTACATAAAACACAAAATAGGGCTGGGGATGTGGCTCAGTGGTTGAGCACCCCTGCATTCAATCTCCAGTACCAAAAAGGAAAAAAAAAAAAAAAAAGACTGTAATCCTAGTGACTCAGGAGGCTGAGGCAGGAGGATCACAAATTTGAGGCCAGCCCGAGCAACTTAGCAAAATCCTTTCTCAAAAATAAAAAGGGCTGGGGCTGGGGTTATGGCGCAGTGATAGTGTGCTCGCCTAGCACGCATGAGGCACTAGGTTCGATCCTCAGCACCACATAAAAATAAAGATAGTCTGTCCACCTACAACTAAAAATAAATAGATATTAAAAAAATTAAAAGGGCTGGGGATGTAGTTCAGCAATAGAGCACCCTTTAAAGAAATCATATCCTATTGTAACTGAAATAATTTAACAGAAAAGTTTCAAAAGTAGTAAAGAGAATACCTATATCCTTTACCCTGTGTCACCAAGTCATGACATTTTACTATGAAACAAATGTTTCATAGTTCTCTACACACACACACACACATACACAAACACATACTTTTTTGTTTTTGGTACCGGGGATTGAACTCAGGGGTACTCAACCATTGAGCCACATCCCAGCCCTATTTTGTGTTTTATGTAGGGACAGGGTCTCACTGAGTTGCTTAGCGCCTCGCCATTGCTGAGGCTGGCTTTGAACTCACGATTCTCCTGTCTCAGCCTCCCAAAGAGCTGGGATTACAGGATTGTGCCACCATGTCCGGCTACAAATGCATACTTTTTCCCTGAACAACTGGAGGGTGGACTACATATCTCAGGCCTCTTTTACTTATACTCCTGAATTCCTCATGTGTTTTTTCCTATTGTTTTTATTGCATATTTCCTAGTAACAAGAACATTCTTAGCTGTGTGCAGCTGTGTGCTGTGGTGCACAGCTATAGTCCCATCCACTTGGGAGGCTGAGGCAGGAGCATCATTTGAAACCAGGAGTTTAAAGCCAGATGGTAACATAGTGAGACTCTATCTCAAAAAACAAAACTTCTTAACCATAATCCAGTTAGCAAATCCAGAAAAGTTTACACTGATATACTTCTTAAAAATATACAGTCCATATTCTAATTTCATCAGTTAAATGAATGTCTGTTAAATTATTTTTTCCCCTAGCACAGGATCTAATCCGAGATGACATATCTGATTTAGTTGTCCCTATTTGGTTTCCTCTAAGCTATAACCATTATTAATTCCTCAGTTTCTCCTCTCCTCCCTTTTTTTGTCTTTCGTGACTTTTTTTCTTTTTCTTTTTCTTTTTTTTTGGTACTAGGGATTGAACCCAAAGGTGCTCTACCACTGAGCTACATCCTCAGCCCTTGGCCCTTTTTATTTTATTTTGTGACGGGGTCTTGCTAAGTTGCTGAGGCTGACCTCAAACTTGCAATCCTCTTGCCTCAGCCTCCCTATTTGATAAGATTATAGGCATATACCACTGCACCTAGTGAACTCATGACCTTTGTAAAAAGACCAGTTATTTTACAGAATGTCCCCTAATTTAGGTTTGTCTAATGTTCCCTGATGATTAGGTTCAGGTTACCTATTTTTGACTAGAATCTTACATACGAGACATGGTATCCTCTTCAGCCTATCACAATCACACAGGGTATCTTTTTTTTTTTAATATTTATTTATTTTTTTAGTTGTAGGTGGACAGAATATCTTTATTTTATTTATGTGGTACTGAGGATCGAACCCAGTGCCTCACGCGTGCTAGGCGAGCACGCTACCACTGCGCCACAATCCCAGCCCCACACAGGGTATCTTTTAATGAGATGTTATTTTTGGTTAAGGTGTTTCAGATTTCTCTTCTTTGTGGTTATTTCTCCTTTTATAATTAATGAATAATTTGTGGCAAAATAGCTTGAGAATACATAAATGTCTGATTCCTCATCAAACTACTCTCTGCAATTCAGCATCCACTGACCATTTGTTGTTATTTGTTGTCTGTTTTCTGAGTGCTGGGAATCAAACCTAGGCCCTTGCATATTCTAAGTAGGTCTTCTACCACTTAGCTGCACCCACAGCCTTTTTTTAAAAATGGGGGTTATTTGAGATTGAACCTAGAAGCACTCTGCCACTGAGCTATCTCTTTGGCCCCCTTTGTGAATTTTATTTTGAGACAAAGTCTCACTAAATTGCCCAGGCCAGCCTCACATTTTTGATCCCCCTGTCTTAGCATCTTGAGTTGCTGAAGTTACAGAGAATGTCCAGCATTGTCCTTTTTAAAATATATATATATATATATTTAGTTGTTAATAGACCTTTATTTTATTCATTTATTTATATGCAGTGCTGAGAATCGAACCCAGAGCCTTACACGTGCTAGGCAAGTGCTCTAGCACTGAGCCACGACCCCAGCTCCAGCCTTGTCCATTTTATATGTGACCAGAAAACCCTGGAGCTGAGTGAAGACTCCAGGTGCCGCCCTCTGGCAAGCTCTCCTTTGTTTTCTTAATAAGAAGATTTCTTTCCATTTTCCTTTCTCTAGCCCAGACTTGTTGCCCAACTCTCCACCTCCGTCACTAATATCCTGGATGTTTACATCTGGATGCCCTGTTGTCACCTCAAACTCAACAGACGTCTCCTGTTTTCTGTCAGCGTTGTTATCCCAGTCATTCCCGCTGGAGGCCTCGGGGTCGCCTTCGATCTTTGATGTGTCCTCTCCTTCACCACCACCCATGGTCTCCAGAGCCTGCTGCCCATTGCCTCCCTCTCTCCCAGCCTCAGGTTACCTTCCCCATTTGTACTGCACCCAGCCCAGGGCCCAGGACTCTTGGCATCTTGTCTAGATCGCTGCTGGGACGGATCCGCCTCCACACTTCACCCCAGTCCATCTTGCACCTGCTCCTACCAGAAAAATCACTGCATTTTACCAAGCCACTGCCTTCCAAATCCTTTAGCGAATTCCCATTCCTATGGAACTGGGGCTTTCCCAGTCTGATTTCAATAGCCTCTGTACATTTAAAAAAATATATATATATATAGTAGTTGTAGATGAACAGCATGGCTTTATTTTGTTTATTTTTATGTGGTGTTAAGGATCGAACCCAGTGCCTCAAAGGTGCTAGGCAAGTGCTCTGCCACTGAGCTATAGACCCAGCCCCAGACTTAGTACATTTTAGTTCCATGAGAAGAGTCCACTCTACAAATCACATTCACTCAAGCCTCCATCCTGTGCCTTTCTCCCAGGTTTAGCACACCCCTCCCATGACCCTATCCCTAACTCAATGGGATCTCCCACTTTAGGACTAAGCTGTACTCCAACTTCACACCAGTTCACAGGATTCATTGCTCTAAACTCTCTAGAATTCACTGCCTGTACCTACACATTTATTTCTTGCTTATGCATTGTTTTGTTTTGTTTTAAACATGTCTGCTGTCTACAACAGTGGTTAAAAACGTTGACTCCTAAGTCATATTCCGTGAGTTCAAATCCTGACTTTGCTATTTATTAGCTGCATGACCTTGAGTAAATTACCTCACTCTGTGTTTCATCCATAAAATGAGAATACTAGTCAGGTGCAGAGGTACATGCCTGTAATCCCAGTGGCTCAAGAGGCTGAGACAGGAGGATTGCGAGTTCAAAGCCAGCCTCAGCAAAAGCAAGGCACTAAGGAACTCAGTGAGACCCTGTGTCTAAATAAAATACAAAATAGCGCTGGGGGTGTGGCTCAGTGGTTGAGTGCCCCTGAGTTCAATCCCTCGTACCCCTCACCAAAAAAAAAAGAATACTAATACTGTCGGCCTTCTGGGGTTTGCTCTGATGATTAAATGACATAATACACAAAAGGTACAATTGCCACATGACCCAGCAATTCCATTTCTAAGTATATGCCCAAAAGAGCTGAAAGCAGAGTATACATATATATGAATGGAACACCAGGGCACTTTACCTCTGAGCCACATCCCTAGTTCTTTCATTTCTTTTTTAAGACAGGGTCTTACTGATTTCTGAAGCTGACCTTGAACTTGAAATTCTCCTGCGTCAACCTCCCAAGTTGCTGGGATTACAGGTGCACACCACCCTGTCCAGCTCTTTAGGGACTCAGATCTTTACACATCAATTTTCATAACAGCACTATTCATAAGAGCCAAAGGGTGGGAACAACCTAAATGTCTATCAACAGATGACTAGATGACTATGTACACACAATGTAATACTATTTAGCTTTAAGAAAGAATACAGTTGCGTGATGCATATGAACCTTGAAAAGATGGTACATGGGGCTGGGGTTGTGGCTCAGTGGTAGAGTGCTTGCCTAGCATGTGTGAGGTACTGGGTTCAATCCTCAGCACCACTTAAAAATAAGTAAATAAATAAAGTAAAGATATTGTGTCCATCTACAACTAAAAATATTTTTTAAATGTTTATTTTTTAGTTGTAGGTGACAGAATATCTTTATTTTATTTTTATGTGGTGCTGAGGATCGAACCCAGTGCCTTATGCGTGCTAGGCGAGCACGCTACCACTGTGCCATAATCCCAGCCCCTAAAAAAATATTTTTTAAAAAAAGGTACATAAAAGAAGCTAAGCAGAGTGTAGCATACATCTGTGATCCCAGTGATTCAGGAGGCTGAGGCAGGAGAATCACAAGTTTAAGGCCAACCTGGGAAAACTTAGCAAGACCCTGGCTCAAAATGAAAATGTTTTAAGCTGACACTTCAGGAGGCCGAGACAGGAGAATCGCGAGTTCAAAGCCAGCCTCAACAACAGTGAGGCGCTAAGCAACTCAGTGAGACCCTGTCTCTACATAAAACACAAAATAGGGCTGGGGATGTGGCTCAGTGGTCGAGTGCCCCTAAATTAAATCCTCAGTTCCAAAAAGAAAAGAAAAAGAAAAAGGGATGGGAATGTATCTCAATTGCAGAGCACTTGCTTAGCATGTTTGAAAGACCTGGGTTCAATCTCCAGTACCACTAAAAAAAAAGAAAAAAGAAAAAGTAGAATGGAGGTTATGAGGGGCTGGGGGAAAGTGAGAATGAGGAATTATTATTAAATGAGAACAGTTTATGTTTGGGATGATGAAAAACTTTTGGAAACAGTAATTGTATAACATTGTGAATGTACTTAACCACTGTATTACACTCTTAAAAATGATTAAATTGGCAATTTTTATGTTATGTATATTTTACCACGGTTTAACCAAGCCACCCGCAAGAAAGTGCTTAGAACAATACCTGGCACATGGCATGCGTTGTTAGCTGTTTGTTACCCTCTCTCACATTACTGTGCTGTCTTTTTTTAGAGGTTAATACATGTCAAAGGGAGGAGGCTGCAGTCATTTGGGTGGCACCTTGGTCCCAGGCCTGGACCACACAGGTTCAGAGCATGATCCTGTCAGTGTTTCTGGAGTAGACCAGCCTCGTGGGAACTGACGCATAAATCAAACTCCCTGCAAACCAGCCAGCCAGCTCTCCAAACACACATTCTTGGAAAGACTCATGGAAAAACCAACTGTTGTCTAAAGTTTCCTTAGAGAGTGTCAGAGGCCAGGGGTTAGGGAACATTAACCACTTGTGGCATTAGGAACTGGTAACAGGGCTCTTGTGCATCTGCAAGGATGGCTTTTGTGGCCAGGTGTCCTGCTCAGGGCTCTACCCAGGCATCTACACCTGGTAATCATGTTGATTCGCTTTTGCTCTTTCAACTTCCTTTTTTGCAAATTGTACGTAGATGTCCTCCACTCCACGCCCTGATAAGGCATTCTTTCTTTGGCCAAATTCCAAAACCATTAATTCACCTCTAAGCCCTCTTTGTTCTAGATCGGACTGTCCTCCTTTGAACAGTCTTGAGAGTTTCCCAAGTCCTCTGGCACCATGTTGACAAGCCTATTTCAGGGAAAATATGCATGTATCTGGCTGAGTGTATTCATTTTCATTTCTCTGGAAAGGTAACCATCTCAAAGTAATGTGGATAAACCTCAGTATATGCTGTCCCCAGTTTTCTTTTTTTTCAGAGTCAAGGATGGAACACAGAGCCTTGCAGATGCTAGGCAAGCATTCTACCACTGAGCTACAACCCAGCCCCACAGCTTCCCATTACTGGTTGTAGCTTCTCATAGCACTTAGTGTGTGTCTTGTTATTCATTCATTTAACAAGAATTTCTTTTCTTTTCTTTTCTTTTGCACCAGGGAATGAACTCAGGGGTACTCAACTACTGAGCCACATCCCCGGTCCTATTTTGTGTTTTATGTAGAGACACAGTCTCACTGAGTTGCTTAGCGCCTTGCTGTTGCTGAGGCTGGCTTTGAAATGGCGATTCTCCTGTCTCAGCCTCCCTAAGTGCAGGGATTACAGGCGTGCACCACCACACCTGGCTAAGAATTTCTTGATCATCTACTGCTAGGGATACAACAGTGGGCAAAATAGACACCTGCCCTCCAAACAATACAACCTAGAGGACAAAAGTTGGTGATAGGCAGTGAGACTGATGTTCCTAACAAACATGCAGAGTGGAAGCATACAAAGGAGAACTCCCCCCTCCAGAAGTTATAACATGAGATGAAATCTCCCTGCCTCCCTCTAACAAAGCTGCCCCTGCTCAGGTTTTGTTTGTGTTTTGTTCATTTTGTTTTGTAGATTTCTATTTCTCCTGAAATAGTTTCAAGAGCCTCTGGCATATTCTTTTGAATAACCTCAGTTGTGGCAAAGCCCTGAGTGGTTTATGGCAGATCTGAGGTTTAGAAATAGCTTGGCAAATAAGTCCTATGATAAAGCTAGATAAAGCCAGGTGTGGTGGTGCACGCCTGTAATCCCAGTGGCTCAGGAGGCTGAGGTAGGAGAATCATGAGTTCAAAGCCAGCCTTAACAACGGCAAGGCGCTAAGCAACTCAGTGAGACCCTGTCTCTACATAAAACACAAAATAGGGCTCGGGATGTGGCTCAGTGGTTGAGTGCCCCTGAGTTCAATCCCTGGTACCAAAAAAATAAAATAAAAGTAAAAATAAAATAAAGCTAGGTAATAGCATTAAGGGCAAATAAATAATAAATAAATGCGCCTCTCTGGAGACTGATTCTTGTCTTGTTCAAAAACTGTCTCTGGAAGCAACTGCAACCCTGCAGAGCTAAGAATGTTTGGAGGCACTACAGCGTCCCTGTGCAGCCTTCCAAAGTTGAAAAGGGCAACACTGGCTAGGGTGTGTGGCTCCAGAGTGTGGCAGGGTGGTTACATACCACAACCACGGAGTTCCTTTGAACTTGAGAGCCTAGGGTTCTATTTTCAACTAAGAAAAAG